>BQNB010033627.1:0-52179 GCA_026074375.1 Tanacetum coccineum | reverse complement strand
TTCAAGTCAAAGTTGTATTTTTACAAACATAGCTTACCGGAGACATTCAATGACTATCAAAATATATAATAAACATTAAATAAATTTTATAAAAACATTTATAAAATATAGTCAAGTAAATACTTATTTTTATAGGAAAAATGATTTAGAAAACAATGGCGCAAGTTTCGTGTTTTGAATCGTCCGTTAACTAGCCCGAACGAGTCTCGAAACAATATTTAACAAAAATTACACTATTGGTCCCTGTAGTAATATTTACCCAAAATCCCCCATACTATTGTACACTTGTCACATTGTTTTTTTCCAAGTTTTAAGTATATATACATAACAACTAGGGTTTACTTCATTTTTATAACAAAACCTAGCCATCATTCTCTCCACAAGTTTTCCGGCGCCTCCTTCTTTTTTCGGCCAGATTCCGGCGACCACCATCCCCACTCACGTCGCCTCCAACAGACACCACCCACCACACCGACCACCTTCACCTCCACGCCATCTCCCCACCCGCGTCACCTCCATCAACAACCACCTCCCAACCGACGCCACCATCATCAGTCGCCACCACAGCGGCTGCCATCTCCAGCACCATCATTATCATCTCTACACCACCTCCATCGCCTCCACGACACCAACAACCACCATCACCTTCAACAGCCGCCACGGTTGTAGTAGCCGTAGCTACCATCGACACCCACCATCTCCTCCGTTACTACCTCGTCATCGTCACCTCCATGTTGTCACCACTCCGCCACCGTTACCAGCCACCACCACAAAGGGTGCGTGTGGTTTTAATAAGCACCAACAGGGTGCGGTTGGTTTTCTGTCACCCAAAAGGGTGCGTTGGTTTTATTAGGAACCAAGGGGTGCGTTTGGTTTTCATATCAGCACCAAGGGTGCGTTTGGTTTTAACAACAACCTTTAGGGCGTGTTTGTTGGGTATAATCGGTTAATAAACATAACAAAAGATTTTATAGATAGAAAACCGGATTTAAAATGGTGGTTTAAATTGGTTAATAAGTATTAGTTATTATTTTCATTTTGTGTTTATTAGTCGTTAAAGGTGTGTTTGTTTGCTGATTTTACTGCCTTAAGAGGGCGTTCGGATCTGGGTTTTATAAGCAGAATGAGTGTTTGGTTTTAGGGTTAACAGCCCCAACAGGGGCATTTGGTTATGTGGATAACAGCCAAACGGGCTATTTGGTTCAGCCATTAGGGTGCGTTTGGTTCAGCTCATATAAAGTGTTTGGTCTTGCGTTTAACGACACATAGGGTGTGTTTGGTTTTGCTTATATTATTATATGTCGATCTCGATTGGATATAAATTGAAACGTGCAAATATATTGCGATAGTGATTGTTTTGAAAGTGCAAAATGTTGAATTTTAAAAATATGGGAAACGTTGTATAATTAACTTATAAAATATATTATTTTATAAATTCCCGGCTAGAAAATAAGGTCATAACTTTTATAAAACTTTAGAAAACACCATTTACCTAATACGTAACTTTAAGACGTACGTTTTCTTTTATACAAGATCTTTTATTCAATTATTTAAGTGGTGATTTCCGAAAACATGTCGAATCGTTTTATTTAATTATTTTCTCACGTTTCTTATAAAATACTTGCAAAGTATTATATACTTCAAATTATTTATTTGATTGTTTGTCTTATTATATAATTCACTATATGAATTATATAATTGTTTATTTTTCATATGTAATATATACGGAATATATTACATACTTTGCGTTTGCTTTTCGATTTATTTAACCAACCACCAAGTTATTACAACTTTAAATCTAAATCTTTTATCAACGTGTCGCGTTGGTGTACTCATTCATCGGAAAACCCAAATACATTATCCTAGGCTAGTAGGATATAACCGTTAAGATAAACCGCAACTTCTTGGTCGAGCCGTTTTGATTTTCGTTTATGTTATGCTTTATATGTGCAATTCTGTCAATCGTTCTTCAACATCGATGTGAGTTTATAGCCCCTATTTTACTTGTTTTACATTGCTTTACAAATCCCGGGGGAGAATACATGCTCGATACAACTTGTTTACACATTCATTTACAATATCTTTTACATACTATTCTACACACTTGGTTTACATACTTGATTTCGCAACTCATTACAAACACAATTGCATGGTTGATTACAAACTTGGTTTCACACTTTGTCACATACTCATTTGCATACACGTTTACGAAATTGTTTACATACTCATTACAAACTCAATTACTTGATTTATATCACACTCTTTCTACTTATGGATTTAAGTACTTAAAGTTGTTTATGAATACAATGGTTATTTTTTTATTGGACACAAGTGTTTTCGGTTATCATCTCCTAGTTACATGTGCCTAAGTAGCTAAACCCACTATTGCCCATTATCATGAACTGTTAAATTCTTGACCGGAGGACCGGTTGAGGGAGCACGAGTGTATAAATAGATCTATTTGGGATTGACATCCCTGTTTAGGTGAGTAACTCTCACTAGTTTCGACCGTACTGAAACACGAATGTATACATGTCGGAACAATTTGGATGTTGCGGGTTTGAACATCTACACGGGCACTTTATTTGCATTAAATTGCATACATAGATGTCGAGCTTCGGTGTCATGAGCTTAGCGCAACAGTAGATACTATTTATGTGGTACTGTATCTGTTATAGTAGACCCATACATTTGGAAAATCAACAAAATCACTGTCCATACTATTTTATTGAACATTACTAATTAGTGAACACTATTCATTATACTGTGGTGAAGCAATAGACACTAAACTCTTTCGGTTCTACATTTACTCTTACATTTTTGGCTATTATTATAAGGATTTAAATGGTCATACATACTTTATAAATCTTTGAATTTCAACATTCACATTTATATTTACAAAACTCTATGAACTCATCAACTTTATGTTGACACTTTTAAGCATGTTTTTCTCAGGTGAATTAGATGCTTGGCTTACTTGATGTGCATTGGAGTCTAAATTTGACAAGATTTCATTCATGGATTTCTACTTGCATACAGATAATCAAATCTCGTTGTATTGCTTTCAAGCTTTTTATGGTGATGCAATTATGGGACAAATGTTATATCAATTTCAAGAAAATCAACGGGATTACTTTTCAAACGACACATTTAGATGTCGTTCTCTTGTATCTTGTGTTGTTGTATTATGAAGTAACGCCCCTGGACATATTTCCAATGCGACACATTTTTGGGGGTGTTACAAAAATAATCTGTCACCTATCAACCGTGTTTTTCCCACCCCAAAGTTCACGATTATAGGACTAACCTGGCCATAATTTTTGTGCGAAGGCTACAATGTATTAATTTTAGTGGACCTGAAATTAGGAAAACAACATGATTAGCTTTGGGGAAGAAATAAAAATTATTTTTATGCAGCTTTGCTGATATTTTTTGCAGCGTTGCTGGTGTTTTTTTTCCAGCCTTGCATGCCAAAAGTAAGCCCAAAAACAAACACTCCTTGATGCTATATCACCCCTTGCTCGTATATATGTGAGTGTGCATACATTGTGAAAACAAACACCCCTTTTTGTGCAGCTTAGCTGCTGATTGCAGGCCAAAAATGCAAAAACCAAACACCCATTTTGCTGTTTTAGGAGGCAATAACTGAGTTGATGCAACAACTTACAGTACAAATTCAAATGATTCCATATGTTAATGAGCCTATACATGTTTTTTTATATCTCGAGTCAATATGAAAATGCAATAACCATCTACTGACTTAGAGCAATGGTAAACAACCCCTAAATTTTCAACCTATAAATTTCAAGAAGCAAGTTGTTTTTTATCCTTATATTTCCTAGCGCAATGGTTTGATGGATGATGAGAATGATTAGTTGTTACAGCCTGTAAATTTCTGGTCAAAATTTTAATCATTTCCATTCATTATTTTAACTTTTATAAGTTACACAATAATCTAACGTGAATCCGGGAAGTTATCTCGCGTAAAACTGGAAATCATTATCGGAAGAGTTCCAACGTCGGACTGAGCTTAGTTTACGTGAATTATAATTAATAAAGTCATTTTATATCATTCCGTGGTTTGCGAATATTTACATTTGCAATTTTTATATTTTTAGAGTGAGTTTATGTTTTTAGCGTTTTTTATCAAACGGAACCCCGGAAACCTACCACCTTTGCATGTAAACCCGAGTTATCGTTCGTAACACATCGTAACCTTAAAAATTTTGTTTACCTCCCCCCTCTTATGAATTTCGGACACCTAAACATAACACAAAACAACCATGAGTTCTAATTTAATTCAAGAGCATCTTTTGAAAAACAATATCACATGCATGCATAAGAAGAGAAAGTGACATGTTTGTTTTGTTCTTCACTCCAAACCAAATATTCTTACACTTCACATGTTGACATTTGGACCACTTGAGCACTAGGTAATTCAAATGAACCTTGTGTGGAAACTAGAAGGGGGGTTGAATAGTTTACAGGTTCGTTTTACGTTTTAAAAGTTTACAGTGCGAAGACTTAGGTCGTGATACATCCTAGTACTGCCAAGTAAGTCGAATACTTACATCCATAAGCCTCGTCTGATGTAAATCATCGAACATTACAGATATCAGAAACGAGACCCTGTCCTTAAACATTTAAAACATTATATAGACATACTTACGCGACTATACTTTCTTCTTGATGTTTTCACTATTAAAGGACTCTCTTTATAACGCGATTATATCAATCATAAAACCTGTAATGATATTTTTTTGAGATACCTATTTTGATGGATTAAATATCCTGGTCAAACTTAGCCAAAATTTTTGGTATACTGAGAAGTGTCGAAACATCTAATTTTGCTGACTAAAGTTATCAACGCCATGTTTAAAAACCTTTTTTTTTTTTTGGGAAAACTTGTTATAAATATCTTAAATCTTTTTCTTGGTCACATAATAGGTTAACAAGAATCGAATCCCGGGACGGGATTCCTTTAAGGGGTAGGTACTGTAACAACCGGCAATTTTCGAAATTTTAAATGACTATTTTACCCTTTGACTTTTCAGGTCCGACTTGACTTTTTGACGTTTGAGCTTTTATTGTCACATAAAAACGATTACCGTGTAACTGGTAATTTTTCGAAACATATTAAAATAAATTAAATCCTAATTAATATATACATATCACTCGATGTTCAGAATTTATTTTTAACTTATTTGATACTGGAAAATGAGAAAATATATTTATTCCTAAGTTGATCGTATTTAAAACGACCCGCAAAATCACGTTTTCACGACTCGGACTCTAAAGCAATTTGATTTAAAACGACATTCCGGACAACTTTTTAGTTTTGCCCGAGACCCGAAAGCAAGTAGAAAATGACTGAAATACCCTCGCAAAATTTTAAAGACCGCACACAACGAGTACCGACACAAAAATAATTAAATTTATATGTAATTATCACCCATTTTATTAAATAAAATAATTAATAAATTATTTAATATTTTATTCAAAAGCGTTTATTTAAAAACGTGAATGTTCAAATTAAAGTTTCATTTTTTCGGACAAAGCTTGCCCGTGATACCCAATGGCTACACAAACGAACAATAAACATTTAAAATAAGTTTATAAAACATTTCGAAATAATTGTCTAATGTAAATACTCATTTCTGTGAGAGAAAAATCACTTGGACGCAATGACGCAAGATTCGTGTTTTAAATCATCCATTAACTAGCCCAAACGAGTCCTGAATCAATATTTTACAAAAAGATTTCACATTTTGGCCCCAGTACTATAAAAAATTTTCAATACTGTTAACCATAAATCTATATGGAACTTAGCCACTTTTTCTTAAAAACGCTTTCTACAAATACTACATATATATGTTAGATATTATGGTTTGATATTTCATCAATAAAAACCTAGCCCCCATAATTTTCGCCCTCGATCCTCACTCTCATTTTCTGGCCAGCTTTTCTGGCGCCCGCACACTTAATTATCTTGCGATTACCTACACCAGCCACTAGATCCAGCCAACTCACTGCATCTCTACGCCACCGACATACCCCGCACCACCACATCACCTCTTCGAACATACACCATCACCTCGTCATCACCACTGTTGACCACCTCCATCAGCCTCCACCCACCCCCCCCCCCCATCGCGACTCTTTATCGCACCACCTCACCACTCATCGTCACCACTCCACAACCACCTTAACAACGGCATCCACGCACTACAACGATGGTAGCATCAGCACGCGCACCACACCACATGTGCTTGCAACAAGGGGGTTCTACCCAACCACAACCACGCCACCCCCACCAATCCCTCCTCGTCACTCCACACCAACGCACCATCTACTGCCACCCACAAGGGTGCCTGTGGACTTTCTCAGCCTCACATAAAAGGGAGTGTGTGGTCTCTAAAAAAACGACACCAAAGGTGCGTTGGGTTTGCCGCACACAATATAGGTGCGTTTTGGTTTTTAGACCTGCACCAAGGTGCGTTCAGTTTCGAAGAGACCACGAGGTGTTTTTTGGTCTTTACTCAGGGCCACTAGGGTACTTTGTTTTTGAAAACAAACCCATCAGGGGTTTTGTTTCGCTTGTAACAGCCGCTAGAAGCTTTAGGTTTACAGTTAACACCAAGGGTAGTGTTTGGTTTGGCAGTTAATCACCTAAACAAGGTTGTGCTGTTTGGCATTAACTACCCAGGCGCCACGTCTCAGCCATCATCTCCATGCCGCACCATCCTCCGCGACCACCATCCTCTTAGTCACCTCGCAGCCGAGACCACGCCGCACCATCAACATCATCGACACCACAACCTCCAACCACCTCGCCACAACCTCTTAAACACCACCAAAGGTGCATTTGTTTTGTCAGAAATACAAAAAAATGGTGCGTTGGGTTTTGGGTCAGACCTATTAGGGTGCGTTGGGTTTTCGTCACCGCAAGGGGTGCGTTTTGGTTTAATAAAAACCCACCAGGGGCGTTTGGTTCTGTGGATAACAGCCAAACGGGCTGTTTGGTTCAGCCATTAGGGTGCGTTTGGTTCAACTCATATATAGTGTTTGGACTTGCGCTTAACACCACATAGGGTGTGTTTGGTTTTGCTTAGATTATTATATGTCGATCTCGATTAGATATAAATTGAAAGTTACAAATATATTGCGACATCAGTTGTTTTGAATGTGGAAAATGTTGAATTTTATAAATATGGGAAACGTTGTGTAAATGAATAGGTCATGCTAAAATTTCTATAAAATTTATATACTTAGTATTTTTCGCTACAAGTTCTATAATTTTTGAAAACCGATAAAAAGGATTAAGTTATAGTTTAAAGATATTTTATATATAATTATACAATAACCCCGACAATAAACGAAAACTATACTTTTACAAACAAGACAACTATTTTAGCAACAACCCGTTAAGGAAACGAAATATTAACTTATAAAATATATTATTTTATAAATTCCCGGCTAGAAAATAAGGTCATAACTTTTATAAAACTTTAGAAAACACCGTTTACCTAATATGTAACTTTAAGACGTACGTTTTCTTTTATACAAAAACTTTTATTCAATTATTTAAGTGATGATTTCCGAAAACGTGTCTAATCATTTTATTTAATTATTTTCTCACGTTTCTTATAAAATACTTGCAAAGTATTATATACTTCAAATTATTTATTTGATTGTTTGTCTTATTATATAATTCACCATATGAATTATATAAGTATTTATTTTGCATATGTAATATATACGGAAAATATTACATACTTTGCGTTTGCTTTTCGATTTATTTAACCAACCACCAAGCTATTACAACTTTAAATCTAAATCTTTTATCAACGTGTCGCGTTGGTGTACTCATTCATCGGAAAACCCAAATACATTATCCTAGGCTAGTAGGATATAACCGTTAAGATAAACCGCAACTTCTTGGTCGAGTCGTTCTGATTTCCGTTTGTGTTGTGCTTTATATGTGCAATTCTGCCAATCGTTCTTCAACATCGATGTGAGTTTATAGCCCCTCTTTTACTTGTTTTACATTGCTTTACAAATCTCGGGGGAGAATACATGCTCGATACAACTTGTTTACACATTCATTTACAATATCTTTTACATACTATTCTACACACTTGGTTTACATACTTGATTTCGCAACTCATTATAAACACAATTGCATGGTTGATTACAAACTTGGTTTCATACTTTGTCACATACTCATTTGCATACACGTTTACGAAATTGTTTACATACTCATTACAAACTCAATTACTTGATTTATATCACACTCTTTCTACTTATGGATTTAAGTACTTAAAGTTGTTTATGAATACAATGGTTATTTTTTTTATTGGACACAAGTGTTTTTGGTTATCATCTCCTGGTTACATGTGCCTAAGTAGCTAAACCCACTATTGCCCATTATCATGAACTGTTAAATTCTTGACCGGTTGAGGGAGCGCGAGTGTATAAATAGATCTATTAGGGATTGACATCCCTGTTTGGGTGAGTAGCTCTCACTAGTTTCGACCGTACTGAAACACAAATGTATACATGTCAGAACAATTTGGATGTTGCGGGTTTGAACATCTACACGGGCACTTTATTTGCATTAAATTGCATGCATAGATGTCGAGCTTCGGTGTCATGAGCTTAGCGCAACAGTAGATACTATTTATGTGGTACTGTATCTGTTATAGTAGACCCATACATTTGGAAAATCAACGAAATCACTGTCCATACTATCTTATTGAACATTACTAATTATTGAACAATATTCATTATACTGTGGTGAAGCAATAGACACTAAACTCTTTCGGTTCTACATTTACTCTTACATTTTTGGCGATTATTATAAGGATTTAAATAGTCATACATACTTTATAAATCTTTGAATTTCAACATTCACATTTATATTTACAAAACTCTATGAACTCACCAACTTTATGTTGACACTTTTAAGCATGTTTTTCTCAGGTGAATTAGATGCTTGGATTACTTGATGTGCATTGGAGTCTAAATTTGACAAGATTTCATTCATGGATTTCTACTTGCATACAAATAATCAAATCTCATTGTATTGCTTTCAAGCTTTTTATGGTGATGCAATTATAGGACAAATGTTATATCAATTTCAAGAAAATAAACGAGATTACTTTTCAAACGACACATTTAGAGGTCGTTCTCTTGTATCTTGTGTTGTTGTATTATGAAGTAACGCCCCTGGACATATTTCCACTGCGACACATTTTTGGGGGCTGTTACAAAAATAATCTGTCACCTATCAACCGTGTTTTTCCCACCCCAAAGTTCACAATTATAGGACTAACCTGGCCATATTTTTTGTGCGAAGGCTACAATGTATTAATTTTAGTGGACCTGAAATTAGGAAAACAACATGATTAGCTTTGGGGAAGAAACAAAAATTATTTTTATGCAGCTTTGCTGATATTTTTTACAGCATTACTGGTGTTTTTTTTCCAGCCTTGCAGGCCAAAAGTAAACCCAAAAACAAACACCCCTTGATGCTATATCACCCCTTGCTCGTATATATATGAGTGTGCATCACATTGTGAAAACAAACACCCCTTTTTATGCAGCTTAGCTGCTGATTGCAGGCCAAAAATGCAAAAACCAAACACCCATTTTGCTGTTTTAGGAGGCAATAACTGAGTTGATGCAACAACTTACAGTACAAATTCAAATGATTCCATATGTTAATGAGCCTATACATGTTTTTTTATATCTCGAGTCAATATGAAAATGCAATAACCATCTACTGACTTAGAGCAATGGTAAACAACCCCTAAATTTTCACCCTATAAATTTCAAGAAGCAAGTTGTTTTTTATCCTTATATTTCCTAGCGCAATGGTTTGATGGATGATGAGAATGATTAGTTGTTACAGCCTGTAAATTTCTGGTCAAAATTTTAATCATTTCCATTCATTATTTTAACTTTTATAAGTTACACAATAATCTAACGTGAATCCGGGAAGTTATCTCGCGTAAAACTGGAAATCATTATCGGAAGAGTTCCAACGTCGGACTGAGCTTAGTTTACGTGAATTATAATTAATAAAGTCATTTTATATCATTCCGTGGTTTGCGAATATTTACATTTGCAATTTTTATATTTTTAGAGTGAGTTTATGTTTTTAGCGTTTTTTATCAAACGGAACCCCGGAAACCTACCACCTTTGCATGTAAACCCGAGTTATCGTTCGTAACACATCGTAACCTTAAAAATTTTGTTTACCTCCCCCCTCTTATGAATTTCGGACACCTAAACATAACACAAAACAACCATGAGTTCTAATTTAATTCAAGAGCATCTTTTGAAAAACAATATCACATGCATGCATAAGAAGAGAAAGTGACATGTTTGTTTTGTTCTTCACTCCAAACCAAATATTCTTACACTTCACATGTTGACATTTGGACCACTTGAGCACTAGGTAATTCAAATGAACCTTGTGTGGAAACTAGAAGGGGGGTTGAATAGTTTACAGGTTCGTTTTACGTTTTAAAAGTTTACTTTCAAAAATGTTTAGATCCGAGTTATATGTTTAATCAATTCACAATATGAACAAGCAATAACTATCTAAACTAAAACTAGATAACAACAATAATAATGTAAAGAGATAAGGAAAGATACAACCAAACCAAGACACCAAGATTTTATAGTGGTTCGGCTACGAAGCACCTCTTCACCCTACTCCACTCCCCGAGTATCCGACTAGAGATTTCACTATGTCAACAAGCTCCCTTTAGGTGGAGAAAACCGTTTACACATCGCTTACGTTATTTTACGACACTAAGCTAAATGTCGAGTCCTAATCTTAGCTTGAACCAATCTACCACTTCACAAGATATACATACTCACAATATCTACACAATCGGATCTACACAATATCCGAATCACACAAATACACAAAATAAAAACAATAGATATTTTGTACTTAGAAGAAGAGAGGAGAGATCACTAATCAACACTCGTATTTTCTTGACGAATACGAGTGTTTTTCTCTTGCACTTGAATGAGAGGGAAGAGATGAGAAGAAGAGATTAGATCACTTGAAACAAGATCAAGAGATGTTAGTGATCAAGATATTTAGTAAGGGAAAGAAGGTTTTTAGAGAGAGAGAAAGAAGTGTGAGAAAATTCGTGCAAAGAGGTCTGATTTTCAGCAAGGGGTGGACTAGTATTTATAGACAGAAAAAGCCAGTGATAACTGTCGGCGGTCCCATATATATAAGGGGGCCGCCACTAGACTCCGCTCCCTTTTTTGTCTTTTTATGGGGAAGGTTGTATATGTTATAGAAGCTTCCGTTTTTGGGGGGAAAATATAAATTTTAAATTTTAAGTTTTTAATAAAACTTTTTTTTAATTAGAAAATATTTTGTACAATTAATTTTGTGAAAATCTTTTGTAAAAATGTAATGGATGAGAGAAAAATATTTTTTTTGATCACTAATCATGCTTAATGATTTGTTTGTTCGTACCTTAAGTGATCACTAATCTTATAAATGGAATTTTACGATTAATAATTTGTAAACGTTTAGTTTTATTGTAAACGTTTTTACATTTTCTTATTATCAAAACGTTGAGAGGTTGAAAAATATAAATAACATTTTTAGACATTATTTGTATTAACAATCTCCCCCTTTTTGATGATGATAAAATATAAACTCATTTTGTATAAAATTACTAGTTACACATTATTAATGAGTTTTGTTCCATTTCTCCCTTTTTTTATCAAATTCAAAAAATGATGATCGTCGAGTAGTTGTAGGAAAAAAGAAATCGACGATATCAAGATTCTCCCTTGATGTATGTTCCCCCTTGTTCGGGGCACCAAGGGACCGATCTTACAAAAATTGTTTTGCTACAAAACAAAGTTAGAAATACAAGTGCAAGACAAATATCTTTTAAAGAAACACATTATATTTAAGTCACCCAAAAGAGAGTTTCATTCAACCAACAAGAAACTCATTACAATAGAAAATAGATAATCATAGAGACATAATAAGGCATAGATCTACACTAGTAAATTCTTGAAGAGTAGAGGATGCCATAAACAAAAGATGGAAGGTCGATTATTTTGGTGAAATTAAGCTTTTAAGAGTGCTCAATTATGGTGAGTTGGGAGGTGAAGGATTTGTAGCTTCAATTGCTTGTTGGAGATTTATGTCAAGCAGATTTGATAGGTGATGAATTTCCTTTAGGTTTTGATTTGAATTTTATAAGGGTGAAGAGTATGAGAGAGAGTTATTTGAGATAGGAGAGGTAGGATTAGTCTTAGTTGGTGGAGGAGAAGGTGGTAATGGAGGAAGACCATGACTTTGTCTCTACGGTTCGAGGATGGCCTTTTGGTATTTTCGTGAGTAGTCACGAGGGGATTTGCTAGAAAATGACATTGAGATTTTGAGGAGAAGTGAAGGATTTAGAAGTGAGGATATGATTAACATGAAGAAGAATGGTGTTCATATATAGAGGAATTTTGGAAAAGGCATGGTATTGGAGAATGAAGATTCTAAGAAGTGTTTTATTTAGAAAGGAAAGAATGGCTGGACCTAGGTAGAATAGGGTCAAAGTTGCAGAGAGAGAGAGGGGAGACATGAAAGTTTCGTGGTTCCCTGTAGGTGGTTCCATAATTAACAAGCGGTCTCGTATATATAAGGGGGCCGCCCAATATTTATGGGGGCCGTCTTCTAGAGAATTTTGTAATTTTTCAAAAGTTAATCCTTTTTCAGAATAACTTAAAAGGGTTGGAAGGGTGATTATGACATTTCCATCTCTTCAAGAATCACATGGTCTAGCTAAATGAAAAGAAATCATGCAATAGAACCAAGTAGAATCATATAAATGACTTAAAGATCAACTAAGTTTCATATAGCAAGCATGAGATAATAACTTACATATGTTTTACACGTACTTGAGTGGCCGTTGATAGGGGTTAAGAAAATATTACATAGTGATAATGACATTGCGTATGTCTAGTAATAATTCATAAGAAATATCTCAACCATCATTTGAATCATTACTTGAGGCTTCTTCAGAAGATATGTAGATAATAGATTGAAGATAAGTAGGATAAACCCAGGGTTTCATGGATGGCCAGTATGATTTGTATTTTGATTTTCGTAGACGAGGATTAATTTTGATGATGTGATCATATAGACGATTTAGAATCATTCCATATGACATTGGAGAATTTGGTTTATTTTTAATCTTTTCAACTCATTTGGTTAGAAAGTAGGCAAAGTTGAAAGGAGTACTTGTTAGAATGTAATACATCATGTGATATGATGATGCAGGAAGAAAAGATGAGTCATTTTGAGTGCCAAAGGCATTATCTTGAATAATTTCATTCCAAGATCTCATGTCATGATGAAGCTCTTCCTTGAGGATTTTGTTTTGAAAATTGGTTTGTCCGGTTGTTGTGATTGATTTAATAATTTCATTTGGTGTTGGAATGTGTGTTTGATAGGGTGTGTTTGACTCTTGATTAGTTTTCAAGGAGTCAAGAGATTATTCTTTAGAGTAAGAACATTCTCTTTCACATGGAATGGAGAGAATCGAGGCGAATGACTCGAGTGAAAAATTAAATGTTCTTTTTAATGCCCAGAATGTTAAAAGGATATTTTGATCATCATTTTTGGTAATTTCTATTGAAGAGTAGAATTCAAGTAGAAATCTTGGACAATCCCTTCGTGAAGTTCATATATTTTCAAAAGTTTGATAATTTGAAAAAGAGTTTGAATATTATTATATTTAGTGGATTCAGGAGACACATGACGACCTTCATGAATTGACCTACATTCTAGGTTTTGAATGATGGGTTTTAAGATGTCAGGAATATAGTTTTCATTTGAGATTGTTGGAACATATGATTTTGTGTACCGTAATTCATCTTCCAAAGTCATTTCACCTAGAATTAAAAAAGATAATTTTAGTTAGGTTCCTTCATTTAAAGAGAGGTCTAGTGTGTGCCTAAATGTGACAAATGTGGAGTAATGATTAACTCGACCTAAATGTGAAATCTTAAGAGTTAATCCAAACACTCCTCAATTTGATTTTGATCATCCAAACAAGTCGAAAAATACATATGAATTATGTATCTCGAAATTTGTTCATGAGATCATTATGCATGTGTTTAAAAACGTTTTTAGGTTGTATTAACAATACATAACAACAATTTTATTATGTTCTTAACGTGAGTGATTTGAAAATAAAATTAGGGTTTTGGTTCAAAATCAAGTTTTCTACAAACTCACTAATATATGCAAATCTTATGTCTACGGGAAGCATATTAGTTATACATTGTATCCTAGTAGTCCTAATTGTATGAAATTGAAAGAAAAATAGAAAATCCCCAATTTCAATTTTTGGTGTTTATCATGAACCTTAGACTCAAATTGAAAGAAAATAGATGAAATGACTTACAATTGATGATCTTCAAGATGTTGTGAATGATTATAGGTATTGATTTTATCTTTAATTTGTGTTTTAATGGGTGATTTTGAGTTTTTGGTAGTTTTTTGTTCGTGTTCGTCACTTGCAGCAGGTAAAGGGTGTGTTTGGTTTTGTGAATTGAATTTTTTTAGTTAAGTGTAAAATATGGGAGTCTGTTGATGGCAGTCTCATAATGCCTGGCGGTCCTAAATATATTGGGGGGCCGCCTATGGTATGGTGGCCGTCCTCAGTGAAGGGTTTTAGACTCAGTTATTTACGAAAATTTTACAAAGAGGAGTGACATTTTAATTTGCATTTCGCTAATTAAAGATGCTTAAAGTACTTCAGATGAAGTATTCAAGTTGTCACGATACGGAATGGAACACGGACTAGAATTAAGACAAAAGAAGGAGAAGCGGATTAATATGATTTATGGAATGTGTTCCATCATTCCTAAACCAAGACGTAGATAGTTAAACGATTCACGTTTAAGGGGTTTAGTAAGAATGTCGGCAATATTGTCGACGGACGGCACTTTTTCGATTGAGATATGTCCTTTCTGGACATTATCACGAAGAAAGTGGTGACGTATTTCGATGTGTTTGGTACGAGAATGTTGCACCGGGTTTTTGCTAAGGTCAATCGCGCCTTTGTTATCACACATGATGGGAACGTCGTCGAGTCGTACGTCGTAGTCGATGAGAGCTTGTTTCATCCATAGTGCTTGTTGACATGCCTTTCCGGCGCTTACGTATTCGGCTTCGGTAGTGGATATAGCAAGAGCGGTTTGTTTCTTCGAGAACCAAGATGTCAAACAACATCCCACGAACGTACAAATACCGCTAGTGCTCTTTCGATCCACATAATCTCCCGCATGATCAGAGTCGGCATATACTATGGTTTCTATGCCGGTCCCCTTAGGATACCATAATCCTAAGTGCGTAGTGCCTTTAATGTATCGGAAGATACGCTTAACCGCTTCAAGGTGAGAGGTTTTGGGAGCCTCTTGGAAGCGGGCACAAAGGCATACACTAAACATGATATCAGGCCTACTTGCCGTTAGGTATAATAAACTACCTATCATGCCTCGATACTTGGTACTATCTACTGACTCACACTCTTCATCTTTCGTGAGTTTAGTATCAGAGGACATGGGTTTTTTATTAGTTTAGAATCTTCTAGACCAAATTTCTTAAGCATTTCTTTAATATACTTAGATTGATTAAAGAAGATACCATCTTCCATTTGTTTTATTTGTAATCCAAAGAAGAAGTTAAGTTCACCCATCATGCTCATCTCGAACTCGTCATGCATGATTTTGGCAAATTCATCACACATGTCTTGACAAGTTGAACCGAATATAATGTCATCGACATATATTTGAACAATGATGAGATTTGGACTTTTCTTTTTAGTAAAAAGAGTGTTATCTACCATTCCCATTTTATATTTATGTTTAATAAGGAAAGCTTATCATACCAAGCTTTGGGTGCTTGTTTAAGACCATATAAAGTTTTCTTTAGTTTATAAACATGATCCAGTTTCTTTATTTTACGGACAAAGCTTTCGGGTAATACCCAATGACTACCAAATAAATAATAAACATTTTATATAAATTTTATAAAACGTTTATGAAAACTAGTCATGTGAATATTCATACTTCATGGAAAAAATCATTTTGTAACGGCGCGCGAGGGCGTATTTTCCCTCGTGCCTTGAATAAATCGTTAACTGGCCTAAACGAGTCCCGAACCATTATTTAATAAAAGTTACACTTTTGGTCCCTGTGAAATATTTACATAACCAACCCACAACTATTAAACACTTGCCAATTTTTTTTAATAACTTTTCATATATATATATAAGTGAGCATATAGGGTTTGCTCATTTCTAGGTTAACTTATACTCGACCACTCATATGTCTCCTCCTCCCTCTCAAACTATCCGGCGCCCCCTTCTTTCCAGCAAGTTTTCCGGCCACTCAAACCACCCACCAGCAGCCACCAACATCATCTCCCCCATCCACCCACCTATAATCCACCAACAATATCATCACCTCCACCACCACCGACGTCACCACGCCACGCACAACGCCACCACCACCACCACAACAGGCACACCACCACCACCTTCACCACGACTTCCTCACCACCGCCACGTTCTCAACCAAGAGGATGTGTTGGGTTTGATGGTAAAAACCCACTGGTTCGTTCGGTTTCGATAAGGTGGCGTTGAGGTTAGTGGTCTCAACCAACAGGACGTTTATATGGGTTTAATTAGGACCACCAGAGATGCGTTTGGTATTCATGGATTCGGCTCTTCCGCCGAGGGTGCGGTTGGTTTTGTTAACACACCCCGAGGGTGTGTTGGTCTTGCGTTTAACAGCCCAAGAGGGCGTTTGGTTTGGCTCTCAGCTCACATAAGGCGGGTTTGATTTTGTTAAACATCACATGGGGTGCGTTTGGTATGTCTATAAACGCACATAGGGACGTATGGTTGATACGAAAAGGCCATAAGGTGCGTTTGGTAATAAGACCACAACCGTAGAGTGCTTTTGGTTTTATAAGGGGAACAAATTAGGGGTGCGTTTGGAGTTACTGAAATATAGGATTTGGGTGCGTTTGGGTTGGCTTGTGTCCACAGCCAAGAGGTGCGTTTGATGGGCTGAGTTAACACAATAAAGGGGTGTGGTTGGTTTGGCAAGCTTCATGGTAAGGGTGTGTTTTGTATCGACATTAACCGCACATGGGGTGCGTTCGGTGTATATATATGGGATAAGTAAAAATTAAAGGATTTCATATATAAAATTATATATTAACCGATCTAAATGTGCATTGGTTAAATAAATACTTATATATATTATTTTCGCGATGTTTCTATAATAACTATAATGGATGTGTTATTGGGTTTACAATACAGGTGATCGTGAATTAAATTAAGGGAAAATGATTAACTTTTGTTAATATGGAAAACGTTAAATAAACGAATGGGTCATGCCGAGATTTTTTACAAATCGCTATACTTAGTACACATTTGTTACAAAACTAACTTGTACTTATTACCTGGAAATGTCTTTAAGAAAATATTAAAATCGTGAGACCCGAGTAATCAAACGTAAACTATGATTTTTAGAAATTTTCATTATCTAATCCACAAACTTAAAACGGGCGTTTAATTGTTATAAAGGAACTCCCAAAATCACATGGGGAATATCCCGGGCGCGTGTCAAATTATGTAGTTTTTCAATTTATTTTATCATCTTTCTTATATAATACTCGGAAAGCACTATAAGAATTAGACCATATTATTTTAATTGACACCTTCTGGATGTGACACATGTCCACGTATTATATTTGAGTTTATGTCTTTGGTTGGAGCTTCTTGTTAATATAAATTCACGATATGAATTATAGTACACGAGGTCAATATCCCATTATTAAGATTGCATATACGAAATATATTGACACGTCTTTGCGTTACTTATTTGGATTTATTTATTTAATACCACCACCAACTTATGTTACATCGTTAAATCTAAATTCCTTTTTAGTCAATCAGTGTCACTTAGACGTTGACTCAATTCATCGGAAAAACAAGATACATTCATCCTATGCATAGTGGAGGTCATAGCCGTTAAAATAAACCGCATACTTCTTGGTCGATGCCGTTCCAGAGTGTACCGATTTGTCTGGCTCTATAATCATAGGCGCATCCCCCGTCCAATCGATCTGACAACATTCATTGTTGAGTTTTATAGCGCCCGCTTTCACATCGTTTTTTCACATTTACTTTATTACAAATCCTACGGGGAAGAGAAATGACATGCCTCAATACAACTTTGTTTAAGCACATTCGTTAACGAATTATCTTCTTGACAATGACTTGTTATTACTTACACACTTAGTTTACATAGCTTAGAGTTTGTGCAAATTCAATCACAAATACAATTCTTGCATTGGTTGATTACAAACTTTGAGTTTCGTTTATCTTCTTGTCCCACATACTCATTTGCATACTTACGTATTATGAAATTGTTTTACATACTCGATTACGAACTTACCAATTATCTTAGACATTTATAGTCACAACTCTTTTCTACTTATGATTTAAGTACTCAAAAAGCTATTTCAAAACGAATACAATTAAGTTTTGTTAAAATGTATTTAACTGGGACACAAGTGTTTTTCGGCTAATCAATCTCCGTTTTGCAGTGCCTAAGTAACATAACCACCAATTGCCCATTATCATGAACTGTTAAATATCTTGAACTACGAAGTACCGGTGTTAAGAGAGGAAGCGCGAGTGTATAAATAGATCTATTTGGGATTAACATCCATATTTGGGTGAGTAGCTCTCACTAGTTTTGACCGTACTAAAACACGAATGTATACATGTCGGAACAATTTGGATGTTGCGGGTTTAAACATCTACACGGGCCTTTAATTGCAATTAAATTGCCATACATAATTCGAGCCTTCATGTGTCATGCGCTTAAGCCGCAACAGTAGGATATTATGTTATGTGGTACTGTATCTGTTATAGCATACCCATACATTTTGGAAAATCAATGAGTGAGTGATCTGCGACTGTCCATATACTACTTGTTGAACACCTTTACAAATTTTCTTATAGTTCATTATATTGCGGCGAAGCAATAAACCACTAGACTCTTTTGGTTTCTACATTTACTCCTTATTGACTAGAATTATGTGGTGTCGATATATATAACATCAAGTGCATTGTTGGAAATTTAATCATGAACATAACGTGTTTTGATAGAATCTTTATGAGATTCCAAACATATATACAATTAACCTTACTATAACGACTCTATGAACACACCAACTTTGAATGGTTGAGACACGTATTCTAATAAGCATGTTTTGTATTTATTCTAGGAGTGTAAGTTTAGTAGATGCCTTGCTTACGTTTGCGATGTGCAATCTGGAGTACTAAAAATTGCGGACAAGAGTTTACATTTTATTGTAATTTGACTACTGTGACATACAAATGTGAATCACGATCTCTTGTTGAGATTATTTGGTTCAAGCTTGTATACATTGTGATGCAATTATGAGACATAATGAGTAAATAATCAATTTACAAAGAAATCAAGACGAGATTTACTATTTCAAACGACAACATTTAGAGGTCGTTCTCCTCCTGTATCTAGCGATGTGTATTAAGAAGTAAACGCCCCTGACATATTTCCCTGCTGCGACACATATTTGGTGTAGTTAAATGCATGTCGCAGTATTTCCATTGAAGCCATTCGTTTGAAATTGTAGTAAAAGGTTGGATTTTTGTTATTTATAACTGGGTTTGACTCGTGTAGGTAACTTAGTACTGATTGTATCTGCTAATTGACTTTTTATGCGAAAAATGAATTCCAATTGGCCCTTCGAGAAAATAGTCGCTTTTTAATGAAGAAAACTATTGTAGGTGAGGTAAAACAGTAATTAATCCAATGGTATGCATTATCCCTTAAATATCACCCGCCAATTGCTCTAACGGTCATGATTTAAAGATAAAGTCAAAGTTTTAGGACCAAACAGTCACTAACGCAAGTTACCAGTATTTAATATGGCCCTACCATACTTAAGTCTGTTCCAACGTATTTAAACATTATAATGTCCAAACTAACAATTAAGCTTACCGAGGATTAATTGTAAAACTGACCAAAATTAATAATTGTACAATACCAGAATTAAACATTTGCACAACTTTTAGGATTGCTTTAATCCATGCTCCATTCCTTCTTGCAATCCAAGTATATCCTGAACATGTTAAGCCACACACAAAACATACTACAAAACTATTCGAAAACGCTATGCTACTAGATCTATTATATTCAAATAACTACTAGAATGTATATAACCTATCATAATTAATTCTACTAACTAGTATTACTAGATGGCAAACTATACATTTAATCATCCCCTTAAATGTAGCTATGGATTATATCATGACCAAGTACTTAACCACTAAGAAATTGAGAACCTTGGTTGTCAATCAAAAGCTTTGGTCATAGGTCAGCTACATTGAAGTCTGTGTGAATTTTCTCCACCCTAATAAGCTTCTTCTCATAAGAATCTCGTATAAAGTGGTGTTTGATCTCTATGTGCTTTGTCTTTCAGTGATACACTGGATTCTTCACAATGCAGATTGTGCTTTCATTATAAATGTGGATTTTGGTAATTCATGGAAGGATTGAAACCATAAGTCCAGCATTTGATTTTGAATCCACAACACTTGTCATAGCAATTGCAGCAGCTACATATTCAGCTTCTGTTGTAGAGGTAGCCACTATGGTTTGTTTCTTGCATTGCTATGAAATTAATCTTCTTCTAAGAAATTAACAACCACCGTTGTGGATTTCCTGTCAAGATTTGCCCTAGCATAGTCACTATCTAAGTAAGCTTCCAGGTCAAAATGTGATTCTCAAGGATACCATAAGCCCAAATTGGGTTTGCCTTTAAGGTACTTAAAGATTCTCTTTACAAGCCTATTTAGATGTGAAGTCTTAGGAGTCAACCAGAAAACTAGAACAAGCACATACTGCGAAAACATTATAGTCAGGCCGTATAGACAGTTAAAGTACATGAGAGAACCTATCAGGTCTATATGAAGAGTGTACATCCACATCATCAGCTTCCTCATCTTTGTCAACGCCATCTTGGTCTCCATTGGGGTTATTGCAGTTTTCAAACTTGCAAGGTCAAACTTTTTCAGCAAATCTGCAACATACTTGTCTTGAGAAATGAAAAGTCCATCTGTCTTTTGTTTGACTTGTAATCCAAGGAAGAATATAAGTTCACCCATAGAACTCATTTGAAATCTTCCTTTCATCAAGGCCTCAAATTCATCACACTAAGACTTTCTTGTAGAGCCACAAATGATATCATCAACATACACTTGAACCATCATGATATCCTTCTTGTCCTTCTTAATAAACAAAGTCTTGTTAATAGTACCCCTCCTGTATCCATGCGTCTCAAGAAATGTTGATAGAGTAGCATACCAAGCTCTAGGAGCTTGATGTAGTCCATATAAAGCTTTGACAACCTTATAAACCTTCTTAGGATGATCAGGATCAACAAAACCAGGAGGTTGAGAAACATACACCTCTTCATCTATAGTGCCATACAGAAATGCACTTTTTTTTACATCCATTTGGTATACTATGAACCTCATAGAATGAGGCAAAGGCTAAGAGAATAACATGATAGCCTTCTATCCTTGCCACAGGAGCAAAAACCACATCATAGTCAATACCCTCTACCTGTCTGTGACGCTTGGCCTAATCTGCCTTTATATCTGACAACTACTCCTCTTTTCATCCCTTTTTGTTTTCTGTATACCCCATTTGTTCCAATTACCTTTGCTCCATAAGGTAATCTACTGAGAGGATTCATTACATTTTGCTGCCTGAAACTGTAACAACTCCTCTTGATAGCTTCAACCCAACTTTCATCTTTTATGAGCTAGTAGAAAATCTTTTTAGGTTCCTCCAAGATAGAGAAGCAGCAACTAGACAATTTTGTTTTGATCTTTATGATTGTTTCCTTTCTGCTTTTTTGAACATCACTTACAAGTGCATGTGCTCCTGAATGTTGCTGCACTCTGCTTCTAGTTTTGCACGCATAATGATTTAGGATCACCAAGTATTTGACTTTGTGGGTGAATGTTGTGAATCCTAAGAGTAAGAATAGGACTAACAACTACTTCTATTGGTAAGTTGTTGAAATCATGGACCATACCCTCGTCATCATAAGAAGCCTCATCAAAAATCCCTTTCTGAGGCTTGTTAAAGATTGTGAGCTCTGGCATATCTGAATCATCTTGATCAGCATGTTGAGTATTAACTGGTCCACTACCAGAATTAACTGAGGTAGTACTGGTAGCTTTGTTCTTAGGTACTTCCCTTAAATGCTTTTGAGCAAGTTCATCCAATTCTCTTCTAAAAGCTAGAATTTCAGGAGTATCTTCTGAAATGCCAGTAGAATAAGCCTCCTTCTCTTGTGTTTTAAGGTTTTGAAGCTCTGTCAAAAACTCCTCTGCCTTTGAATTAGTAGAAGACTTCCTTGGGTCGCAACTTTTGTTGCAGTATGCTTGGCTACTGTAGGCACAACAATAAGCTCCTCAGCCTCATCTTCTTCCTCAGAAGCATTTGCATAAGGAGTTTGTAGAGTACCTGCACTGTTACACTTTTTGAATACTGCATGTTAGGTAAGTATTGATTCTCCAAAGACACAGGAATATAGTTCATAGAATCAGTGAGATAATCAATATCAAACATCCATCTATAACCTACTCCTTTCACATTAGGTTTTTCTTCAAGAAATTTTACATGCAGATTTACTTCTACCTTTTTGGTTACTAAATTATATACCCTAAAGGCTTTGCTATTTAGTGAGTAACCAACTAAGAAACCCTCATCACACTTTCCATCAAACTTTCCAAGCACACTTAGAGTATCTAAAATGGTAACATGGCACCCAAAAGGTCTTATGTAGCTAATAATTGGTTTGTGGCCAAACAAAAGCTCATAAGGAGTTTTGTTTTGAGGTTTAGTCACTCTTACCCTATTAAAGATATAGCAAGCAGTACTAACTGCTTCTGCCCAAAAAGTAGTTGGTAAAAGTGAGTCTGCTAGCATAGTCCTAGCTGCCTCAATTAGGGTCATGTTCATTCTTTCAGCAACTCCATTCTGCTGTGGAGTTCTAGCGTTGCTATACTCTTGTTTTATTCCCTTGTTCCCACAAAATTCAAGCATATCCCTATTCCTTAATTAGTGCCATTATCTGATCTAATGATTTTAACCCTGTGATTAAGCTGGTTTTCAATTTGTCTAATGAAGTTTTGAAGGATGCCACTAGTTTCATCCTTAGTAGCCAAGAAGAATACCCAACTAAATCTGGTACAATCATCAGTGATTACAAGGCAATAACTTGCATGATTAATGCTTTTTACGGAAGTAGGTCCAAAAAGATCCATATGCAAGGTGTGTAATGGCTCAGTGATTGTTCTTTCTAATTTAGCCTTACAGGAGGCCTTGTGTTGCTTACCTTTTTGGCAGGCAACACATGTATGGTCATTTCTGAAAACCTTGGAAGGTAGACCTCTTACAAGGTTTCCCTTCACAAGTTTGTTTAGGTTTTTAAAATTTATATGACCTAACCTCCTGTGCCACAATTTAGATTCATCAGATGTGGCTTTTGCAATCAAACAAGCATAATCTTTTGTAGGAGCAGGTGTCTTCATATCAAAACTGTACATATTGTGTTGCCTAGGGACCTTTAGAAGTATCTGATTTTCATCAGGCATCTTGAAGTCAGGAGACACAACAAGACATTCAGTTTCAGTAAAAAGAACCTTGTGCGCTTTCACAATATTTGTGATATTGAGAAAAGATTAAAATGCCCTAGTTCTTTTACAAAAGACACACTATCAAATTCTAAATTACCAACTCTTATCCTGCCTTTACCAGTTATGTAGCCTTTGCTACCTCCAAAGGTAACAGATCCCCCTTTGCATTCTTCAAAATCATCCAGGTGATCCTTGTTACCAGTCATGTGCGCTGAGCATCCACTATCAAATATACCTCTGTCCTCCATGTTCTTGAGTGGATGATCCTGCACATGAAAAAGAGAAATTAGTTTCTCTTAGGGACCCAGGCCTTTTCAGGCTTGGGTCTGCCTTGTGGACCTTTAGCATTTACAGTTCGAACAAAATTGGATCCACTATTACAATTGGAGTTTGGTCTAGTGTTCCTCCAATTATAACCTGCTGAGGTCTTAACAGCAGTGCCCCAATTTCCCTTTACAGTATGAGAATAAGGCATTTTTGCTGTTTTTCTAACAATGGGTCTTCTCACAGGTGAATGTGATTTTGAAAAATTACTTCTTTGATTAAACTTATTCACCTGGGGTCTTACAGGACTAAAACTGTTTGAGTTACTGGTAGGTACTGGTTGTTTAGGTCTAACAGTATTAACATTTGACCTAACAGAATTAACATTTTGCCTAACAGAATTAACATTTTCCCTACCAGTATTAACATTAGGCCTAACAGAATTACTGTTTGGCCTAACAGCATTGAGTTGTACTGGTCTAGGTACAAAGTGATTAGCATGATTAACCCTGTTTGCATTGTTCCATACTGGTTTTGCCACCCCATTACCAGTATTAAAAACCCTTTGTTTCTTAAGCTCAGCCTCTCTTGCCATTTTCTTTTCATAAAAGTCACAATCTCTGATCAAATGACTTAGGCTGCCACAAACAAAACACTTTTTCTTGATGAAAGAGTAACCTTCCCCTAGTTCTCTTTCCATCATTTCATTCCAATTCTTTCTGTTAACTTTAGGTGTCTCTTGATTTTTCACTGGTTGCCTAGGAGTTTTTACGTGTGTTACACAACTAGGTTTAACTTCTTTTGGTTTTGGTTCAGACACGACTTTTTCATTAGTTGTAACAGACTTAGACTCAGACACCTCTTTTGGTACACTTATAATTTCTGATTCAAACTCAACAGAGTGCTCAGAGGTATTTCCAAAAGATCCTGCACTGTCATTTGATTGACAGGTAGAATACTCATTGAATTTGTCATCTGAGACACTAGTTTTATGCTTTTGAGGTCCCTTTTACCATAAACATACAAAGATTCATCATTTCCTGTTGTGTGTTTAAGGAGTATAGTCCCCAGTTTAAGGGATGTTGAACTCCCTTTAAAATATTAGCCTTTGAAAATCTATGTGTACAAAGTTTGGTCAACAAAGTCTTCTTTTGTTACAATTAACACAGTACAATACATTTCTTCCTTCATAGCTTAAAAACCACATTGTTGATTTGATTCCATACCTAAACCAACTTTACTATTTGAATCATCCAGAATTTAAACTAATTTCCAAGGGTTTTTAGAAGAATCCTTCCATAAATCTACTTTTTCTATAATTGTTCCTTTTCTTTACAGCCTTTTCATTCCTATTCTCCTATATTTTTTTAACTTTTTTCATCTTTCCATATAAATTCATTGCCTGAAATGTAAGCTGTTCATTTAGAGATAATTGCTGCTTTTGAAAAGTAACAATTTGAGCTTCTAATTTCTTAACAGCTTGATTATAGGCAAGAATTTTTGCTTCTTGTCACCTAACTGATTCCCGTTTGTTCATCACACAGTATTTAAGTTTATATATATAAATCAATGCAAGTTTTTAGAGACAAAAATAGGATACTTCATTATTTTGAGCTGATTTAGCCATGAGTGCATGAATTTGTGTCAACTTCTCGACCTGTATGATTCTCCCCAATTGACAACACCATCATCCATAGTCAGCAAACAGTTCTGATTCTGCTCTTTCTTTCCAGCTCCTTGATCTTGATAAAAAAAGTCTCTCTTCTTTCCATCATTTGTCCCCTTGGATTACCATTCCCTAGCAAAATGAACCAGTGTTTTGACATTTGAAACATTCAAGCTTCCTTTTGTCAAAACCAACATGTTTTGGTATCCATCAACCCGTACTCTCCTTCTAGTTTTTCTTTGGATAAAACTTCTTTCATTCCGAATAGCAATCATTGCTATGCATGCCAGTTTATGTCCATTCTCTTACAATGTCCAAATCATGCAATCTGTTATCTAGGTCTTACATGAAAGAAAGTCCAAATCTTCTGATTGTTTAACAAAGAGTAAATAAGATACATCATCAGCAAACCAGTAGGACTATCTCTTCTAGAAATATTGTTTGAAGAAGTATAGAAGAGTGTAAAAGTACTATAAGGCACCAGTATGACAGACTTAACCTTGTTTAGTGCTGCTCTTTGCTGTGGTTAAACAAAAGCAACATTTTGAGCACTTGCAGATGATTTTGAGTTACTGTGAGTTCCTGCCAAAGACCCCTAAGGTTATTATACATATAATCAATGGATAAAGTGTCAACATCAGTTTGGTTCTCGATTGTTCAATGCCAATTTGACAAAGCTGGGGGCAAAGATCAGATGAAACTTGTGATTTGCATCCTCAGATGATACTTCAGCACCATGAGCTTCCAACTATAAGAGTAGTTGTTGGAATCTATCATATCCCTTTTCTAACCCTTCTGAACTTGATATTGTAAATGCTTCAAACTATTGTTTTAAAACAGCTTTCTGCATCTTCTTTGAATTTGCATTACCACCAAACCTAGTCCTTATTGCTTCTCAAATTTCTTTTGCATCGTCCATTCCATGAAATCTTCTCAGATGTTCCTTGGGAATGGCCATAAGTAAGATGGTTCTTGCCTTCCTTTCCTTTTCAACCGCATGAATTTCTGCAGCAGATACTGGTGGAAGTACTCTAATAACACCATCTTTTCCAGTTGAAATTCTCTTCTTAGAATTTCCATTCTGAATTACCTTCCAAACATCATTGTCAATATATTCAAGATAATGCTCCATCTCTATTGCCCATATATCATACTCCTCCTTCTTCAGAATTGGGAGTTTGATATTTAAGATAGTGGTTGTTGTAGGAATAAGTTGTTGTTGTTGTTTTGGTTTATTAGATGCAGTACCATTGTCTGATGCATCTTCATGGAATGATGCTTCATCATCACTAAGATGTTGAGAGAAAACATCATTAGCAGGTTGAGACATTTTTGTAGATCTGAAAGTGATTGTTTGTGATTCTTGTGATTCTTCTTACTCAGAGTCCCTCTAGAGGCTCTGATACCACTTGTAGGTCCAAAGTCTTGGATCTGTTTAGCCTTTTGTAAGACAATAGCTAACTTGAATAAATCCAAATCAACTATATGAGAGACAATAACTATGAATACTATGTGCTAATGCGGAATCTTAACACAAGTACTAAGAAGAACACAATGTAATACTTTGCTATTCGCTATTAATTTCTATTAGGGTTCTATCTCTCTATCTGCTTCAAAACATTATGCCGTAGGGTTCCTTTTATACACCAAGGAAACCCTAATTGGCTTTACAAACGTGTGAAAGGATAATGCATATCCTTTCCTAAGATATCTCTATAATGCATATCCTTTCCTAAGATATCTCTAAGATAACTATCCTGTTACATAAACAGACTTAACTAGATAAGACCAGTACTAACTATAGTACTGCCAGACTTAACTTAGTACTGGCAGACTTAACTATGTCTACCAGACTTAACTCTATAACTACCAGACTTAAGTCTGTTTACAATAATTCCTAACAGGGGATTTCCATTTTTCTTTCAATTTTGTACAATTAGGACTACTAGGATATAATGTATAACTAAAATGCTTCCCTTAGACATAGGATTTACATACACTAGTAAGTTTATCGAAAATTGATTTCGAACCAAAACCCTAATTTTATTTTCAAATCACTCACGTTAGTAACATAATAAAATTGTTGTTATGCATTGTTAATACAACTTAAAAATGTTTTTAAACACATGCATAATGATCTCATAAACAAAGGTCGAGATACATAATTCATATGTATTTTTCGACATGTTTGGATGAGTAAAATCAAATTAAGGAGCGTTTGGGTTAACTCTTAGGATTTTATGTTTAGGTTGAGTTAATCGTTACTCTACATTTGTCACATTTAGACACACACTAGAAGTAAATAAAATGTTACAAGTAAAAGACTATAAAACATGACCCTATTTTTTTCGTTTAGGTGACAATGCCTCGAATCACTGGATTTGATCACCAAAATAACCGTAACCATTCCACTCATATCAAATGAATTCAATCAACCATTAAGAAACACCATTGCAAGCCTTGAAAATGGTACTTTCATGAGGGTAGGGTTGTGAGTCAAAATTTTAAACACATGAGTCATATATGTGCTAAGTTCAGATTAATTGGTTTTGATTGTTTATTAAACATAAATGAACAAATTGTTCCTCGTTTTGTTCTTGAGTTTTATAGTCAAATCACGTTTAACTATAACTCTGAGGGTCATTTTGTGGTCAACTTTATCATATAAAGTAAGTCATTCTCTCTCACTCTCAAGGAATTCAGTCAAATCTTGAAAATCTCTTTCAAAGGACAAGTGTCACACACCGACATGTGGTTACTCGACTACTTGTCAATAAGAGCTCTAAGTAAAGGTCATTACAAAACCACTCCTCCTTTACCAAATGTCACCAAGTCTCTTATTTAAGTCCCTCGACAAGGTCAAGTCACTCATACCAAAAATAAGAAACCTGTTTTCGTAGATAAAAATGAAATTTTAACCC
The DNA here is from genome assembly GCA_026074375.1 of Tanacetum coccineum. NCBI lineage: Eukaryota > Viridiplantae > Streptophyta > Magnoliopsida > Asterales > Asteraceae > Tanacetum > Tanacetum coccineum. The sequence goes on along the minus strand of BQNB010033627.1, from coordinate 23,497 downwards.
GTGAAATTCAACCTCATATGAAACCATGGGTTGATATTATTCATGAAAATGTCATTTGTTTAGGAGGTCATCGAGATCATGTCTCTGCGTGTCTTTGTCATATGCGTTATTACATTGAAACCTCCACTCTATACAATCTAGCATTTTTCATTCTTAAACGAATGGAAAAGACTCGAAACAAACCTAAGGAACTCTTGCCTTATGGAATGCTTTTGACTAGATTGTTCAAACATGTTGTGTCCATCTTTCCTGAGTTAGCAGTTGATCACTACATCTCATATGATCGAGTCATGCATCCCTTTGCTCCTTATTATGAGCAAAAGCCATGATCGGATCATGGCAAGAAAAGACTTGGTGATTCAAATGCTAGCTCTTCTTCCACCACTATAAATTATCCATCCTTATCTCATCCATTGGATGACATTGTTGATGTAAATGATGAAGAATCATTTCATTCCAATTCTTTTTCTCCTTCTCAAAACGTCTCTTCCTCATCTAATGTTGTCTCTAGAGTCCTTCAAAACCCTCCTCATAAAAGTCAACACTTAAACAATCTCTCTCAACAAACACAAAACACAAAACCGGAGGGAACGTACCGGCGAACACGGACAAAAAACAAACGGCCCGGGGAGGGAGGAGGAAACGAGAGAGATGATTAAGTGTTGACTTTTAAAGGAGGGTTTTGAAGGACTCTAGAGAGCAACATTTAGAAGAGGAAGACCGTTTTGAGAAGCGCAAAAGAATTGGAATGAAAATGATTTCTTCATCATTTACATCAACAATGGTCATTTCCAAATGATGAATAAGGATTGATAATTTATAGTGGTGGAAAGAAGAGCTAGCAATTTGAATCACCAAAGTCTTTCTTGCCATGATCCGATCGCGTCTTTCGCTCATAATGAGGAGCGAAGGGATGCATGACTCGATCATATGAGATGTAGTGATCAATTGCTAACTCAGGAAAGATGGACACAACGTGTTTGAACAATCTAGTCAAAAGCATTCCATAAGGCAAGAGTTCCTTAGGTTTGTTTCGAGTCTTTTCCATTCGTTTGAGAATGAAAAATGCTAGATTGTATAGAGTGGAGGTTTCAATGTAATAAAGCATATGACAAAGACACGCAGAGACATGATCTCGATGACCTCCTAAACAAATACATTTCAGAATAATTATCAAGCAACCCATGGTTCATATTAGTTGCATTTCATCACGGGTTAAAATTTCATTTTTATATACAGAAACAGTATCTTATTTTTGGTATATGACTTGACCTTGTCGAGGGACTATAAAATAAAGACATGTGACATTTGTAAAGGAGGAGTGGTTTTGGTAATGACCTCTTACTTAGAGCTACTTATTGACAAGTTCTCGAGTAACCAAAATGTCGGTGTGTGACACTTGTCCTTGAAAGAGATTTTCAAGATTTGACCTGAAAAAAAATTTTCCCCTTGATAGTGAAAGAGAGATGAACTTACTTTATATGATAAAGTTGAACACAAAAATGACCTCCCTCAGATTATAGTTTAAACGTATTTTGACATAAAACTCAGAAAAAAAAACGAGGAACAATTTGTTCATTTATGTTCAATAAACAATCAAAACCAATTAATCCAAACTTAGCACGGATATGACTCATGTTTTCAAAATTTTGACTCACAACCCTACCCTCATGAAAGTATCATTTTCAAGGCTTGCAATGGTGTTTCTTAATGGTTGATTGAATTCATTTGATATGAGTGGAATGTAGTTACGGGTATTTTGGTGATCAAATCCGGTGATTCGAGGCATTGTCACCTAAAAAAAAAAAATAGGATCATGTTTTTTAATATTTTTACTTGTAACATTTTATTATTTACTTCTAGTGTGTGTCTTAAATGTGACAAAATGTAGAGTAACGATTAACATCAACCTAAACATAAAATCCTAAGAGTTAACCCAAACGCTCCTTAATTTGATTTTGCTCATCCAAACATGTCGAAAAATACATATGAATTATGTATCTCGACCTTTGTTTATGAGATCATTATGCATGTGTTTAAAAACATTTTTAAGTTGTATTAACAATGCATAACAACAATTTTATTATGTTACTAACGTGAGTGATTTGAAAATAAAATTAGGGTTTTGGTTCGAAATCAATTTTCGATAAACTATACTAGTGTATGTAAACCTAGTCTATAGGGAAGAATTTTAGTTAACATTATATCCTTAGTAGTCCTAAATTTGTACAAAATTTGAGAAGAAAAATGGAAATCCCCCCTGTTAGGAATTATTGTAAACAGACTTAAGTCTGGTAGTTATAGAGTTAAGTCTGGTAGACATAGTTAAGTCTGCCAGTACTAAGTTAAGTCTGGCAGTACTATAGTTAGTACTGGTCTTATCTAGTTAAGTCTGTTTATGTAACAGGATAGTTATCTTAGAGATATCTTAGGAAAGGATATGCATTATAGAGATATCTTAGGAAAGGATATGCCATGAATCCTTTCACCACGTTTTGAAGCCTATTAGGGTTTCCCTTGGCTGTAATAAAAAGAAACCATACGGCATAATGTTTTGAAGCAGATAGAGAGATAGAACCCTAATAGAAATTAATAGCGAATAGCAAAGTATTACATTGGTTTATTCTTAGTATTAGTTAAGAATTTCCGCATTAGCACATATATATCATAGTTATTATCTCTCATAAGTAAATTGGATTTATTCAATTAGCTATTGTCTTACAAAAGGCTAAACAATCCCAAGATTGGACCTACAAGTTGGTATCAGAGCCTCTAGAGGGACTCTGAGTAAGAAGAATCACAAGAACACAAACAATCACTTTTCCAGATCTAACAAAAATGTCTCAACCTGCTAATGATGTTTTCTATCCCAACATATTTAGTGATGATGAAGCATCATTCCATGAAGATGCATCAGACAATGGTACTGCATCTAATAAACCAAAACAACAACAACAACTCATTCCTACAACAACCACTATCTTAAATATCAAACTCCCAATTCTGAAGAAGGAGGAGTATGAAATATACTGGGCAATAAGATGGAGCCATTATCTTGAATATATTGACAAATGAATGTTTGGAAGGTAATTCAGAATGGAAATTTCTAAGAAGAGAATTTCAACTCGAACAGATGGGTGTTATTAGAGTTCATCTACTAAACCAGTATCATCTTCTGCTGCAGAAATTCATGCCGCGGTTGAAAATGAAAGAAGACAAGAACCATCTTACTTATGGCCATTCCCAAGGAACATCTGAGAAGATTTCATGGAATGGACGATGCAAAAGAAATTTAGGAAGCCATAAGGACTAGGTTTGGTGGTAATGCAAATTCAAAGAAGATGCAGAAAGCTGTTTTAAAACAATAGTTTGAAGCATTTACTATATCAAGTTCAGAAGGGTTAGAAAAGGGATATGATAGATTCCAACAACTACTCTTATAGTTGGAAGCTCATGGTGCTGAAGTATCATCTGAGGATGCAAATCACAAGTTTCTCAGATCTTTGCCCCCAGCTTTGTCAAATCTGGCAATGACAATGAGAACCAAACTAGATGTTGACACTTTATCCATTGATGATATGTATAATAACCTTAGGGTCTTTGAGCAGGGAACTCACGAATTACCTAACTAAAATCACCTGCAAGTGCTCAAAATGTGCTTTTGTTTCACACAGCAAGACCAGCAATAACAAGGTTAAGTCTGGACATACTGTGCCTATAACTTACACTCCTCTACTTCTTCAAACAATATTCTAGAAAGAGAAGTTCCTACTGGTTTTGCTGATGAAGTTATTTATTCACTCTTTGTCAAACAATCAGAAGATTTGGACTTGCTTCATGAAGACCTAGAACAGATTGATGATTTGGACATTGAAGAGATGGACATAAACTGGCAGATAGCAATGATTGCTATTCGAATGAAGAAGTTTTACAAGAAAACTGGAAGGAGAGTCCGGATTGATGGAAACAAACCTGTTGGTTTTGACAAAAAGAAGCTGAATGTTTCAATGACACAACCACTGGCATTTGCTACAGAGGAATGTAAATCCAAGGGGACAAACGATGGAAAGAAGAAGACTTATTTTAATCAAGATCAAGGAGCTGGAAAAGAAAGGAGAATCAGAACTGTTTGCTGACTATTGGATTATTGTGTTTGTTGCAATTGGGGAGAACATACAGTAGAAGAAGTAGACACAAATCATGCACTCATGGCAATCAGCTCAAATAATGAGGTATCATTATGTTCTAAAACTTGCATTGATTCATATAATAAACTTAAAACCCTGTGTGATGAACAAACGAATCAGTTAGGTGAACAAGAAGCAAAAATTCTTGCCTATAATCAAGCTGTTAAGAAATTAGAAGCTCAAATTGTTACTTTTCAAAAGCAGCAATTATCTCTAAATGAACAACTTACATTTCAGGCAAATGAATTATATGAAAAAGATGAAAATATCATATTCGTTATCTAAAGCTAAATCATTCCTTATTTATTGGCTAGGTATTTGAGGTTGTTTGCCGCTGGGAGGAAGAGCGGGGCGCATATTTCTAGTGGACAGTTTGTAGCTCGATTGGCTGAGAATTTTGGACTTCTGACTGCTGAGATACTAGGAGGATTGACGGTTATTACACCCGAGCTTCCTATTATTGACATGGCAGAGCTGGTGAGACTGCAGATTTATGCGCAATTTGACGATACTTGGGCCTGGGTGGCAATGGGACTAGAGAGGCAGCCTGATGCTACGGCTGGTGCCCCTGCTGACGCTGAGGATGTATCGATTATTGATGAGGGTGGCCAGGTTGATCCGACCCCGGTACAGGCACCTCAGCAGCCACCTCCACCACCACTAGCACCTGCCAGGACTGTGCTTTAGAGATTAGGAAGATTAGAGGAGGATGTGCAGGGACTGCGTAGAGATGTAGGGAGCTTGCATGGACTTGTGGAGAGATCGATGATCGATCAGGGGAGATTCTCTACATGGATGATGACATGTATGACGCAGTTGATGGATGCTAGTGGGCGGACATATCAGGCATTCGACGAGACTCTACGAGGGAGCTCACCTCTAGCATTTTAGAGACGCACTAGGCAGAGGACTGACAGTGCCAGTACCTCCGCGGCTCAGCAGGACCCACATCAGCCTATCCTTACCTCTTATCTATCTGTACATTTGTTATTATTATTCATATCTTGATGTATCTTACACTAAAACAGGTTCTAGCATTTTGTATATATGTCACGATATGACTTTTTGGTTTGTTTGTGCATGATAGAACAAAGCCTGGCAGTAAGTTCAACAATATAATTCATATTATGAAACCAAACAGGATATTGACAATGAATGCAAGAATAGAGATGATTTCATACAAAAGGAAGCTAAAGAAAAGTCTAACTTAAAGACTTCGCTGCAAACAAAAGTGCTTCCCGTGAGACAACCCGAAATGTTATTTAATTTTGTTATCGAGTCTGTCTTCCCAGACATCAATACGGCATATCCGCCCCATACCATACGGCGTATTCATTGTATGGACGTTATCAGTCTTTATTTTTATGCACTTTAAAAACATTATTGTTAGTTTTGTGAATACGCCGTATTCATTAACTTGATACGCCATATCAACAGTCTGACCCGTATTTAGTTTGTTTAATTTAGTTTAAATTAACCATAGGTACCAAGATAGGAATGCACATGTTTTTCCTATATTTTACACAGGACCTCGTGAAAGAAATATCGATGAATATTGGTAGAGAATTTATCTAGAAATCTTGAAGTGTTGGAGTCTTGAAACCTCAAGACGGCCGTTCAACACGAAATCTTGCTCATAAACGCATCTTGGAGAATCTACCGAGCAAATATCAGGGGAGTTTCTCATTTTAATTCTTTTTAAATTCCCGTATTTATTGTTTTATATATACAACAAGGACGTTGTATAATTCAAGTGGAGGGATGAAATTATAATGTTTACTTGTCCTAATTTTCACAATAAAAAGCTTAAATTATGCTCAAATTTAAAATTTTTTCAAGCATACTTTTATGAAATTACATGATACATAACCCGCATACAATAACCCTTGATAGATATTGTGAGGATTTAACCTTTCCGTTTCTAAATGTTTACCCAAATTCTATAAAATACGAGTGTGCCGGTGATGTTGTAGACTTTAGAACTTGGCTTGGTATATCTATTCGAGACCATAATAATGAGTATTATGGATTTAATTGGAGTAACTTGTTTAAATTGGTAAATCTTAGGATTACAACCAAATCGCCTTTACATGTTGTTTATTAACTAACTACACCGGTTAGTTAACCTCTAGTTTAAACCCTTTTCTATTCTCATCTTTAGAGTGATGATCCACTAGAACAACCTGTAGAGCCAATCCTTTAGGAAATTACACCAACTATTTGTTTCGTTACACCATTACACCTTAACCTACCTTGTTAGATTAAGTTTAATTTACAGTTGCTTCTTGCTTAAAGTGTAAAGTTTGTATTTCCCGAGTCTTATGTCATTTTCTATCTTTGGTGCGGTTGGAAATTTGCACATTGAAAATGGGAATGTATATTAATAGTCAAAGCTCATGTGATTTTTCTACCGTCACAATTAATGGTGAATCCGAAGAAAGAAGAATTACCAAATGAATTATCCGGATTTATTATGATCGTGAAGATGGTAAAACTACACCAAGATTTGAGGTATTTGTTTAAAAAAATTGAAAAAATGAGAAAAATTGCAAAAAAAAGAGAGAAAGAAAGTTTGAAGATAATCATTTCGCAAAAAAGCATTACTGAAGGGATTATATGAAGGATCGATTATTCGTTGATACGTTACAAAAATCAACGATGTAGAATATTGTATAAAGTGGTAGATATCGCCACTTGTCCTGTAGAGTATGTAAAGTTTTGGGATGATTGGGAAGTTGATTGTTATGGGAATGCCAACTTAGGTTGTTGTTTTTGATCTATGATCAAGACATTGTAAATAGTCGTGTCTTTGTCATGATAACGGTCGGGGAAATAAGTGTCTAGTAACTTGTATCTTAAGTCTTAATCTATTTGTTTCTTGATTTTTATTTAACAACAATTTACTTCCCCCTCACCTGATGATTAGCCATTGGTCTATGACTTTTGGTGAAAGTTAGAAGGTTCCTACCCTATATCATTCTTCATCCTAACCGTTGGTTAAATTCGAATAGGGATGTGATCGAACACTCATGTCTATCCCGGCGATTCAGGTGTGTATGTGTGCGGCTGCCTTGTTGGAATGGTACTTCTGGTGAAAGATTGTAGAATGATTAACCGTACACCTTTCCATAAAAAACCCATATTTACCTTTAAAAACTTGTTACTCCTTGGCTTTAGTGGTGGAGATGTGTATCCTTTCCAAGCTTATGATAGAATACTCATCACGACCGAGCAATTGAGCGATTTAGTTACATGTTACCACATAGATTAGTTGAGTGATTTGAGTGTTTTCATCTTCCTATTTCGTGAGGTGTTTGGTTGTGTACTTGTAATTGATTGAATAAATGCTTTAAACGGAAAATATACTCAGGGATACATTTTTGTAAACTTTTAAAGGCTACTTGAGGATAAGTAGGATTCAAGTGGGGGGATATTTGATGAAATAAAATAACGTCTATTTTATAGCATCATTTATCCCACGATATTAACCCATTTTGTATAGTTATTGCAAAGAATTGTTACTTAATCGTTTATATTTGAGAATTGCAGCAATTATGGAGTAATTGGTGAAACTTAGCAAAAGGCGCACATTTTGGAGCTTAAATGAAGATATTTTGAAGAATATTATTCTGAAGACCAATACGCCGTATCCATCAAGAAGATACGGCGTATCCGTGCTTGCACTCACCAAAGACCATAGTAGATTAATGATCAATACGACATATCGAGAGAAACTCAATATACCGTATTCAAGATATGAAATCAATATAATATTCTAGAAGATATCAAACGTGGTCCCTACTCTAAGAAATCTCCAATACGCCGTATCCAATACATGAATACGCCGTATCCAACCGACTTCCAGACCTTATAAATAGAAAACTCAAAAACGAGTTTTAAGGGTGCTAAATCATATTCTCGATACCTAAACCACAAAAGTCGATTTTCAGAGGAGAAAAAGAGCAGAAAAGGTCGAGAACGTATTCAATTCTATAGAAGACATCGTGTAATTCCATATACTTTTGTAATCGTTCAGTTTTTGGTATCATTCATTAACTCGGTTAGTTTACCTTGGCTAAATTATTACTCTTGTATTTATTATGACGTTTGAAGGCTAATACCTTCAGGTATTAGCCATTATTATGAAGATCTGAATGTTTGGTATTTGTTTATATCGATTTCTTGATTTATCGTTGAGTGCTTGTTTATGTTTATCAATTTATACTTGTTTACGCGCTTTTGTATGCGACCTATCATTCAACTGGATCTAGTGAAGTGGACCAAGCGGATCTAGAGTCTAGGATAGCTCTCCATATAGTAATTTATACATCTAGAATAATAGTTACACAAATATTGTCCTTCTAAGTCTGTGTCTAGGATACGCTTCGGGCTTAACTAGTTAATTGGATATTGCCGATGGTTTATTGATCGTGTTGACTAGCAGGTGACCTAGATAATTCAACAAATAACGTTCTGATTCCATTGGATAGTTGGACAAGTGGACTACTAGTGTATAGATTGCCATTAAGCGATAAGTGGGTAAAGTCTCTATGAGCTAGGGTTTAACAAGATCACCATTGCTTTAATCCCTAAGATAGATTATAATCAACAAATAAGGATGCTTTATGCAGATGCTTTAATTATGACAGAATTAATGTGTCTAGGTCTTAGGATGATGTAACGCCTAAGTCTTAAGAATGATATGCCACCTCGAGAGAAGAAATTATTGCACTTAATAAACAAACCAACGTTCTAATCGGATTAATAATGGTTAATACAGTTTTCTTATATAAGGGTCGACCGCTATTTTATTTTTTGTCGATTAGCTTATGTGGGTAACAGTGTCTTGAATTGATTGTAGTCACCAACCAAACCGTGTCAGTCTCTCAGGCTGAAAACCCCCCCTTTCCTATTAGAATTAGGATTAAGACTGACATATGTTTAACATAGGTTTAGATTAGAATATAATTAAGATAAACTAGATAACCAAGATATTAATTAAATTGAGAGATTTAACCTCGCTTCAAGTGTTCGACACCCTACTTACCATGAAACTACTATCGATCGGGTATACTGCCCGTTAAAGTGTTGTTTTTTGTTGAGTCGGCAAAATATAAATTTAAAACTTGAATCATCTTAAATATACCATATAACGACAGCATCAGAGGGAAGAAATGAGAAGAAGAGATTAGATCACTTGAAACAAGATCAAGAGATGTTAGTGACCAAGATATTTAGTGAGAGAAAGAAGGTTTTTAGAGAGAGAAAGAAGTGAGAGAAAATTCATGCAAAGAGGTCTGATTTTCAGCAAGGGGTGGACCAGTATTTATAGATAGGAAAAGCCAATGGTAACTGGAGGTGGTCCCGGCGGTCCCATATATATAAGGGGGCCGCCAGTAGACTCTGCTCCCTTTTTTGTCTTTTTGTGGGGAAGGTTGTATTTGTTATAGAAGCTTCCATTTTAGGGGAAAAATTTGAATTTCAAATTTTAAGTTTTTAATAAAACTTTTCTTTTAATTAGAAAACATTTTGTATAATTAATTTTGTGAAAATCTTTTGTAAAAATGTAATGGATGAGAGAAAAATATTTTCTTGGTCACTAATCATGCTTAATGATTTGTTTGTTCATACCTTAAGTGATCACTAATCTTAGAAATATAATTTTACGATTAATAATTTGTAAACATTTAATTTTATTGTAAACGTTTTTACATTTTATTATTATTAAAACATTAAGTGGTTGAAAAATACAAATAAAGTTTTTAGACATTATTTGTATTAACACCTTGGAGCCAAAGTAGTAAGCCATTTGAGCTCAACTTGGAGCCAAAGTAGTAAGCCTATTCGGCTGAACCCCTCAACACACACACTCTTGGTGTGTTTGAGTCACTTGTAACCCTAAAATCCTAACCCTTATTCTACAAATACCCACTTATAAACACACACATCTCTTTTAGTTCATTTCATTAAGCAAAAATTGTTTTCTTCTTCTCCTTTGCTTCTCTTAGCCCACGACACACATAAACACACACACACACACAATTCATACTTTTGATTTCTATCAAGACTCACACATCCTAAACTTTATTTTATCAAGATCCAAGGTTATTCCAAGAAGGTTTTCATTTGATCTCAAGGTTATTTCAAGGGTTTATATGTAACACCCCCAAAATTATGTCGCAGCGGAATTGCGTCCGGGGGCGTTACTTCATAATACACAGCGCTAGATACAAGAGAACGACCTCTAAATGTGTCGTTTGAAAAGTAACCTCGTTGATTTTCTTGAAATTGATATAACATTTGTCCCATAATTGCATCACAATGAAAAGCTTAAAAGTAATACAACGAGATTTGATCATTTGTATGTAAGAAGAAATCCATGAATGAAATCTTGTCAAATTTAGACTCCAATGCACATCAAGTAAGCCAAGCATCTAATTCACCTGAGAAAAACATGCTTAAAAGTGTCAACATTAAAGTTGGTGAGTTCATAGAGTTTTGTAAGTATAAATGTAAATGTTGGAATCCAAAGATTTATAAAGTATGTATGACCATTTCAATCCTTATAATAATCGCCAAAAATGTAAGAGTAAATGTAGAACCAAAAGAGTTTAGTGTTTATTGCTTCGCCGCAATATAATGAAAAGTGTTCAGAAATTAGTAATGTTCAATAAGTAGTATGGACAGTGAAATCGTTGATTTTCCAAAATGTATGGGTCTACTATAACAGATACAGTACCACATAAATAATATCTACTGTTGCGCTAAGCTCATGACACTGAAGCTCGACATCTATGTATGCAATTTAATGCAAATAAAGGCCCGTGTAGATGTTCAAACCCGTAAACATCCAAATTGCTCCGACATGTATGCATTCGTGTTTCAGTACTGTCGAAACTAGTGAGAGCTACTCACCCGAACAGGGATGTCAATCCCAAATAGATCTATTTATACACTCGCGCTTCCTCAACCGGTCCTCCGGTCAAGAATTTAACAGTTCATGATAATGGGCAATGGTGGGTTATGTTACTTAGGCAGGCACATGTAAACAGGAGGATGAATAAACACGAAAACACTTGCGTCCAATAAAAATTAACTATTTTGTATTAGTAAATAGCATTTTTGGGGACAAGTACTTAAATCCCTAAGTAAGATAGGAGTGCGATATAAATCAAGTAATCGACGCTTCGTAATGAGTATGTAAAAAGGTTGTATTTAGGCATGGTATTTCCCCCGAGATTTGTAAAGTAAATGTAAAGCAAGTAAAAGAGGGGCTATAAACTCACATCGATGATGAAGAACGATTGGCGGGAATGTACACATATTAAGCGCCAGACAAAACGGAAACAGGAACGGCTCGACCAAGAAGTTGCAGCTTAACTTAACTGCTAAGTCCCACTAGCCTAGGATAATGAATTTGGGTTTCCCGATGGATGAGTACGTCAACGTGACACGTTGATAAAAGATTTAGATTTAAAGTTGTAATGGTTTGGTGGTTGGTTAAATAAAATAAATAAAAGTAAACGTAAAAGGTGTGTAATATATTCCGTATATATTACATAATGAAAAATGAACAAATATATAATTCATATCGTGAATTATATAACAAAATACACAACCCAAAGAATAACTCGAAGCGTATTTAGTACACGAACATGCTTTTACTATTAACAAGGTGACAATTAAAGTAAAATGGAATATCATATAAACTTCCAGAAGTTTTATATACGAAAATGTGATACATTAAATGACACTAAATAATTTTGACACGCGCCCGAATATCCTCAAATAATTTAGCAGAAACTTCTTTTATAAACATAAACACACGTTTTAAAGTTGTGGACTAGATAAATGGAATCTCAAAAATTACTGCTTACATTTAATTATCGGGTCATCACGATTTAATAATTCTTAAGACCCTTTCAAGATAATAAATAAAGTAGATTTGTAAAAATTTACTAAACGTAGCAGTTTATAAAAATCCCGGCATGACCTATTTGTTTATTTAAAGTTTTCCATATTAACAAAAGTTAATACTTCATCAATTTAATAAAAGGTTGCATCCCAACAATCTTTTAATTGTTATTATAAACACAGAACCAGAAATAGTAAATAAAATATTTATTTAACCAACACCACATTTAGATCCGGTTTAATATTTTATAAGACCTTATGTTATATTTATTAGTTGGTTTTTATACAAACCAAACGCACCCATGGTGTTAACAGCATCCAAACACACCATTGTGCTATAACCGGATCCCAAATTCCCCTAACACCCTTTTTGGTGGTGGTTGTCATAACAACCAAACGCACTCTGCTGCAACCATAAAACCCACGCACCCCTTCTTGTGTGGTGGCTTTAACTCGAACTCACCCTTGTGGTGTTATCACGCAGCCAACCCAACACCCTTTTTGTTGTTTAAGCATCCCAAACGCACCCACTGTTGGCTGAGAACAAAGTTAAACGCACCCTACTCGGTTGTAAACCAAACGCACCCTGTTGGCTGTTTACAGCTAGATCCAAACGCACCCTCGCTGCTAAACCTATATCCAAACACACTCTTGTGTATTTTCGTAAAACCAAACGCGCCATTTGTATATTTCTATAACACCAACGCACCCTTTGGGCTGAAAACCAAACGTACCCTAAGCTGATATAAACACCAACGCACCCTTTGTTGTGCTATAAACGAAACCAACGCACCCTTGCGGTGTTAAGACAACCAAACGCACCCTATTATGCTGTTTGCACAGCCGTTGCGGTGAGGATGGTGGTGATGATGTGGTGATGTTTCGCGGGATGGGCGGGTGGTTGTGACGTGCGTATCGTGATGGTGATGGCGGCTGCCATGGTGATGTTGGTGACAAGGTGATGATGGTGGCAGCGGGGTTGGGAATGATGACGAAGGTGATATGGTGGAGTGAGGATGATGTATGGCGAGGTGGTGTGGAGAGGGAGAAGGTGGTGTGTCGGCTGTTGGCCGGAGTTGGGGTGGCCGGAAATCTTGCCGGAAAAGATGGGGGCGCCGGAAAGATATAGAGAGGGAGGAGTGTGTGTAGGTTTTTATATAAATGAAACCCTAATGCTTTGATATGTATATATAAAAGAAGTTATAAAAAAATGGCAAGTTAAATATAGTTTAGGGTATAACTTATAAATATTACTAGAGGGACCAAAATGTAATTTTCGTTAAATAACGGTTCGGGACTCGTTTAGGCGGGTTAACGGATGATTCAAAGCGCGAAACTTGCGCCATTGTTTTCCAAATGATTTTTCCTTCAAAATGAGTATTTACTTGACTATTATCTCCAGAAATATTTTATAAAGTTTATTTAAATTGTTTTGTTAGTTATAGGTACCACGATTAAACTTTGACCGAAACTAAACTTTAACTTTAACTTTCGCGTTTTTAATCAAACGTTTTTGAAATAACATGATAAATAATTTATTAAATATTTCTATTTAATGAAAAGTGATAATATAGTTTAATTATTTTGTGTCGGTACGCGTTGTTCTCGTTTTCAAAATTTTGCGAGGGTATTTCGGTCATTTTCTGCTTGTTTTCGGGTCTCGGGCAAAACTAAAAAGTTGTCTGAAATGTCGTTTTACATTAAATTGCTTTAGAGTCCAAGTTGTGAAAACGTGGTCTAGCGGGTCGTTTTTGATAAGTCAACTTAGGAATAACATATATCTTCTTCGTTTTCAAGTCGAATAAGTTAAAAATAACTTGGCACATGAGAGATATGTAATAATAAATATGATTTATTATTTAAATATGTTCCGAAAATTTTACCGGTTACGCGGTAATTGTTTTTATGAGACAATAAAAGGTTAAAAGTCAAAAAGTCAAGTCGGACCCGAAAAGTCAAATGGTAGAATAATCATTTAAAATTTCGAAAATTGCCGGTTGTTACATTATAAGTTAGGGTTTAGTTTTATATTTGGTTTTTTACAAGATCTACTCTCCTTCTTTCAAGATCTATTGTTTTCCGTCTTGTTCACCTTTTGTAAGTAAACCCTAACCTTCTTCTTTTGATTTTCTTATGCTCTTGCATTTCTATACTAGATCTAAACATCCATATGTTTGTGTTTTGATTTTTAAAGCTTATAAAGCAAGTTTTTAAAAATAATAAAGATGTTGGTATTTTTATGAACTCATATTGTAGCCTTGGCGAGATTGAGTGTTCTTGTGTGTTGCAAAAATGATGGTGATGGGATTAGGAATATAGTAAGTGTGGTTTTGTTGGTTGGTTTAGTAGTGAATGGGGTTAGGTTAGATTAGGCACTATTGTGAAGTTTGGTTGGATTTTTGGAGGCGGTTACGAAAGGGTGCTTGCTGATCCAAATTTGTAATGAGGTTTTAGGTCACTTAAAAATGTTTTCATTAGCCAAGAAGGTAGTTTTGGATAGCTTATTTCGAATAGATAGATTTTCATATCTCGAACACTAAAAACGGACTTAAAATGACCGAGTTATGGCGAAATGAAACTTGAAACATTTTGGGCAAAATAACTAAATAGGGTGCTGATTGAAATAGGAAAAGGGGTTTTCGGACACTTTCGAGTTGTTTTGAGCTTTTAAAATGTTGGCGAAACACTTAGTAACACTAGTATATTAAGTACGAAGTTTTAAAAATGTCACGAACATAATGTCAGATCTCTAAAACGGAAAACAGTTAAATAGAAACTTTCGGTATTATTAGGAAGACGGACTTCGATAGTGGGCGTTTAGGTTTCACTAGTGCGTTTAAGGTAAATGGAATCATCGTATATTAGGAGACGGTATTAACTTCCTGAAACTTAGAAATTTCCTAAAATAGAAATTTTCCGAAAATAGTAACTTTTCGAAATTGGAAACTTTTCATAAATCATATCGTAACGTAACTATAAACCCTATGCTTTCGTAATGACACGTTTTTCCTAACTAAACTAAAGCACAAACACTTATGGATGTCTATTTACTTTAAATGTCTTATTCGACGTTTCGTATTATTTTCTCGTTTATGAAGCGCATCTTTTAATTAGGTCGCGGTTAGAGTCGTTCGATATCGTTCTTATCTCCGTTGAATTATTTGTTCACCATTTGCTTAAGGTGAGTTCATAGCCCCACCTTTACTCATTTTGATTAAATGTTTTATAACTTAGGGTGAGAAACATTGCTTGTTTTTAAAACTGGACACAAGTACTATACGTGAGAACTTTCCTGTTTAAGTGTTGCCTAAGTAGTGTTTAGACCACTATTGCCCGAATTATCTTGAACTATTAATCACCTTTAACCAACTGGCTGGTTAAGTGAGCGCGAGTGAATAAATAGATCTATTGGGACCAATTATCCCTATCCAGGTAAGAAGCACTTACTAGTTCGAGTTTGCCAAGAACTAACGAATATATGTCATGTCGAAACTAGTTAGGTGGTCTTTGGTCGGACACCTGTGAGGGCAAGTACGTCTTTGGTCGGACACCTAATGGGCGGAGCCTTATATAGAAGGATAAATGCTCTTATATGCTACTTTCCACTATTAGCTTCAGTGTCATGAGCTTAGTGCAACGTAAATACCTTTTTATGTGAAGTTGTATCTGTTATAACTGTCACATACATTTTGATAAACTTGTGGTCCACACTAATTACCTTTGAATTAAACCTATGAATTCACCAACTTTATGTTAACGTTTTAAGCATGTTTTTTAGGTACTTAGCTTTGGACTTCTTTGATGTGCTATGTGGAGTCTACGTGCAATATGATATCATCTTTCAAGACTTTATTATCATTCATACTCGTTGTCTTTTGAAAACTTAATTATGCTTTCGCAACATTTTAAATCTCATTTCAAATCTTGTAAGACTTATCAAATTTTTAATGAATACAATGAGTTATGATTTTTAAAACGTTCATTAGTGGTCGTTCTTTATACTTTGTGTGATGAATATTATGACATTACGCCCTTGGACACGTATTCCGTCCATGCCCTGTTTGGGGGTGTGACAGATTGGTATCCAAAGCCAAGGTTATAGAGAACTAGGTAGTATATAACTAGGTCTGGTCTATAACCAGTATGTGATCCTATGTGTTCTTGCGTGTGCATTATACCTGTTTTTGCTATGGCCTATGCTGAGTACCATTTTTCCTTGAACATGCTATGATATGGGTTTATCTCTGCCCTGCGTTTATCGTTCCCTGCGTTATGTTTCTTTGTGTTTATTTTTGCCCTTGAGCTCTATTTTGCTATGAGCTTACGTTTGTCTTGCGTCTATTCTTCTCTGCGTTTACATTCACCTTACGTATATTTCCCGATTTACATATATGGAAGTTGTCTATATATATATATATATAACTATCCTAAGACATTTTTGAGTGAAACAATGGTCTTGTTTATTTTAAGACATTGCGAGTCAAACAATTGTCTCGTTTACTTCTAAAACATTGTGCATAATACGATGGTCTTTAAAATTTTTCGCGACTTTACATTATACCATTTTGCGTAATTTTGGAAACCCGTTGCAGTCTGGCGACCCCACCGATTATCCTACTATTTGGCTTTGAACACCGCCCCATGCTGTTGAAACACCTACGTCATCTCATTACGTCTTAATTTTTCGTACTTCTCGTAACCCCAAGAGCAGGCCGATTAATTTGCACACAACGTTAACCCGTCACCTCATAACATTCCATTTTGGAAACACGACTTTTGAAATTCGACTTATTTTATTTACTTCGTTCGAATTTGAAGAAAATACCAACAACGAGACAAGGAATGAGTTCCGCGAGGATCGAGCGTATTGTAACCTGACAAATTGCTAATGCTATTAAAGATGTTGCTGTCTATGAGGCAAAAAAGATCCGTATGGCTCACGACTAAATGGATCAGGTTGTACGTTAGGAAACCGAAATGGTAAGGAATGCCAACAACGAAATAAACAACAAAAGGTCGTGAGAGCTTACATTGCTAGACCAAATAACAAAAATCGATATGTAGGAAAGTTACCCTACTACAACAAACGTAAGTTGCACCACATTGGGCCATGCATTGTGGAGGGAAATAACTACAAGAGAGTTGGCCATATGAGTAGAGATTGTAGGACACCCGTTTCGATAACGACTTAGAGACCACAATGGCAAACTAGAAACCTAAGGTACCTATTATGAGTGTGGAAAATCAGGACATTTCAACAGTGATTATTCAAATATGAACCGTGCGAACCATGTTTGAGGTAAAAGCTCGCAGGAACTCTAACACCGTCAAAGATAATGATAAGGAGAGATTTGCCTACCTTTTCTAACGAAACCTAAATAGACTTGGACCGTAACCCCTAAGAGTATGACACTAGTACTTCCCTATGAATTTCGTGTATTGAGTGGATGTTTCTAAACCCTCAGCTCATTTTGTGCTATGACGATTCTGTCAGTTACACCTAAAAATTTCTATTGCCTTATGTAAGGTACTCCTCAAATCTATTACCATCTTACAACTCATTTCACCATTATTCTACAAACCGTTTTATAAGTATAAACTATTTGGATGTGATCCTATGAACTATTGTAGTGTCGTTATAAACTAATTGGATGTTATCCTATGAACTATTTTAGTGTCGTCTTATAAACATAGTAGTTGTCGCGTTACAAGCTATTTTACCCCCAGCTTACAATCGTTTAGCTGATAACTTCTTGTTTATTTCAACACCTTATAAACCATTTCACTATCATTTATAAACCATTCTAGCGTCACCCCATAAACTATTTTATAAACTAATTTATAAACATTTTATAAACTGTTTTACCATCGGTCTACGACCATCTTACTGACAGCGTATTAACCATTTTACTACCATTCTATAAAGGCATTTTGTTACCATTTTATAAACTGTTACGTCATCACCTTATACACTATTCTGCTATCATTAGTGCAAGACGTTCCACTAGCGCCTTCCAAACCATTTTGCTATTATCTTATAAACTATTCCACTAGTATTTTATATAAACCATTTTCCTGTCATCTTATAAAACATTTTTGTGGGAATCTTATAAACTACTACATTAACATAAACTGTTTCACTGTTGTTTTATAAACTCTCCTAGTGCCATCTCATAACTACTTTTACAATCACTTTTCAAACTAACTTGTCTTTATCTTTTAACCTATTTTGTCATCGTTCATAAACTCTTCTACCATTATTTTATAAACCATTTCGCTAACACCTTTTAAACTATTTTGAAACCATTCTATAAACCGTTTTGCCAATCTCTTATAATTATCCTACTATTACCTTATAGCTTATCTGGCTATCATTTAATGAACTAATTTGTTTCCATCTTATAACCTATTTTGCAGTTATTTATAAACTCTTTTGCTACCCTATTTAAAACTACTTGTAGTCATCTTACAAGCCATTCCGTTGTCACCTCATGAACTATTTCATTGTCATTTATAAACTATTCCGCTGTCAATTTACGAACTATGTCGTTGTCATCTTATGAACTACTTCGTGTCTTTTATAAACCACTACATTGCCACTTTATGAACCATTGGGTTGTCAGCTCGTAAACTACTTGATACTATATTATGAACCCCCTTACTGTTACGTTATAAATCGTCAAGTGACTTTCTCGTAAACTATTTTGATATCACCTCTTGAGTTATTTTACGCTATTTTACAAAAATGTCTTATGTCGCTATATAAACTATCTTGTCTTTGTTTTTACGAACTGTTTTGCTATCTTATAAACCATATTATGTATACCATTTAACTTTGATAAACATAACACTAGTTTTGATGAAATGAACCTTGCATCGTTAGTTCCTAAATTATGCATAACCTGATCACCTATGTATAATTGAGGAAGGACCATGCTATGCTGGGAGTAGTCACCATAAAATTTTGTCAATTTTCCCTTACTTTCCATCTCTATATTCTTTCTTTTCTCTACATTGTCAATGGGATTATATTGTACTCGTGTTTTATTAATATTTTGCGTGCGTATTCGTGAGTCATGTCGGTCAGGTGTATTCATATTCGTATTCGTAAGCGTCATAACTAAGCAGATTTTTCTCAAACCTTAGCATATAGAAACACCATACCCTTACCCAAGAGACCGAATCCTACTCCTCGTAGTCACGATAAATATGGATTGTAAGAACTTAGAACGTAACAGACTTATCCTTTAATTGGATTATAACTAAGAGAACTATGAGATTTCCTTCAATATACTTACCTTTTACTGAGTTAGAATCACGTAAATTATGAGATTCTTGTATCGACAAAACTTTTGATGGACCTGAAGTTGAAGCAAAGGATGAAATCATTGCAAGTACATGAAACCTAGTTCATAGAAGCTTTACCTCCGCTAAGATTATCCCTTTAAGTGGCATCGTCCCATCTACCGTAGACACTAAGTACTCTGTTGAGTTAACATACGGAAAGGTCATAGGAATTGATACCATCATTTGAGATTGTACACTAAATTTTCTGAATCATCTATTCAAGGTAGACTTAATACCCATAGAACTTGGTAGTTTCAACATTATCATTCGTATGAATTGGTTGACAAGGTACCACGCCATGATAATTCATGATAAAAAGATTCTTCGTATTCCCTTAAGTGATGAAACATAAATGGTTCAAAGCAATAGGAGTGATTGGTATGCATCGATAGTTGCTAGTGAGCAGAAAGCTGAGTTGTTTGATAGGATTGGTACGTTTGAGCGAGATAACATAAGACTCAGAGGCATGTTAGGTGTTAAGAGGCAGATAGTTGACCATCTCTGGCGTAGTATGTCGTATGCTCAGAGGGATTTATAAGACCCAATTCCTCACCCTGGAAAGCTCTAATATTGTTTGTCAAAAAGAAGGATGGATCTTTCAAGATGCATATCAACCGTCGAGAATTGAACAAGCTAAACCATGAAGAACTGTTACCTATTACCTAGTACAGATGATCTTTCTCGTTCGACTACGAGGATCTAGCGTTTACTCAAAAATCGACCTAAGGACTAGTTATCACCAACTCAGAATTCAATGAGAGGATATTCCTAAGACTCTGTTTAGGACCTGTTATGGTCACTATGAATTTCAAAGTCATGCCTTTTGGATTGACCAACGCACTAGCAATATTCATGAACCTCATGAATCGAATATGCAAACCACACTTAGACAAATTCATGATAGTATTTATCGATGATATCTTTATCTACTCAAGGAGAAATAAGGAGTACGAGGAACACCTTAGGCAATTACCGAAATTGCTTAAGAATAAGAAATTGTATGCCGAATTCTCTAAATGGGAATTTTAGCTCCCGAAGGTGCAATTTCTCAGCCACGTTGCTGATAGTTAAGGAATCCACGTAGATACTGCCAAGATTAAGTTAATTAAGGATTAGGCAACACCTATGACCCCTACATAGATTTGTTAATTTTTAGGACTTGTCGGTTACTACCGATGATTTATTAAAGGTTTCTCTAGGATAGAGAAACATCTAACCAAACTAACTCAGAAAAATGAGAAATATAAATAGGGAGAGAAAGAAGAGGAAGCCTTTCAAATGTTAATGTAGAAACTTTGTCGTGCACCGATTTTAGCATTTCCCGACAGAACGGAAAACTTCATGGTTTATAACGCCTCACAAGATAGATTTGGTACTATAATGATGCAAAAGGAGAAGGTGATATCTTACGACTCTTGACAACTGAAAGTTCATGAGAAGAACTACCCAACACATGACCTAGAATTAGGAGCAATAGTGTTTACTCTCAAGATTTAGGAACACTACCCGTATGGCATGAAGCGCACCACGTTTACAAACCATAAGAGATTACAACACATTCTAGATCAAAAGGAATTGAACATGAGACCATGTAGATTGTTAAGATTGCTTAGTGATTCGATTTTAAGATTTGATATCACCCTAGAAAAGCAAGCATTGCGGCATACGCTCTAAGCAGAAATGAATGAGCTAAGCCTCTCAGGGTGAGAGCCTTAGTGATGACCTTTAATTTAAACCTACCGCCAGAGATTCATGAAACATAAGTAGAAGCTCTCAAGAAAGAGAACGTTAAAGATGAGAACCTTCATGGTATGAATAAAGAGTTTAAGAATCGTCTTGATAGAACTCTCTGCATTAGGATGAGGAGTTGGTTACCACGCATTAGAAACTTAGTAGAATTGATCAAGCATGAGCTACACAAACCTAACTATTTCATCCACCTTAGAATCGGATAAGATATATCATAATCTTAAGTAGTTTCACTAATGGCCCGATATGGAAGCAGACATCGCCACCTAGGTCAACAAATGCATGACATGTTTAAAGATGAGGGACGATGATAAAAAACCATCTGTTTTACTGGTACAACCAGAAATACCCCCATTAGAAATGGGAAAATGTAGCTATGGATTTTATCATAAGACTACCAAAGAAAACAAGGAGTACGACACTATTTGGGTAATTATGATCATTAAAAAGAATTATGCCGATGTGAGAAGCAAACTATTAGAATTTCAAATTGAAAATAAGGCCATGTTGAAGGTATCACCTTTGAAAAATAAGTGATACGTTTTAGCAAACGGGGAAAGCTGAACCCTAGATATATCAAACCTTTTAGGAATCTAGCTAAAGTAGGAACCGTTGCTTTTAGACTCAAACATTCACAACAAGTAAGCAAGGTTCCTAGTACGTTGCATGTGCTAAACCTAAAGGAGTGTTGGTCTAACAAAACACTTGCCTTTCTGTCGAATGAGATTTAAATCAACTACAAGCCTCGTTTCACCAAGGAACCGATTGAGATTATAAACCAAAAGCCAAATAATTGAGGCAAAGTCGTATTCCTATCATTAAATTTTGTTAGGACTCGAGAAGGGATCCCAAGTTCACCTAGGATAGTGAAGATCAATTTCTAAAGAAATACCCTCCCATGTTTTCAAAATTTATACCGGTACTCAATGTCACGTTTCAAGCTTTGAGGACAAAGCTCTTTTAACGGGGAAAGGATGTCATAACCCGTAAATTTACGGTGAAAATTTTAATCATTTCCGTTCATTATTTTAACTTTTATAAGTTACACAATAATCTTACGTTAATCCGGGAAGTTATCCCGTGTAAAACTGAAAATCGTTACCGGAAGCGTTCCAACATCGGACTGAGCTTAGTTTACGTGAATTATAATTAATAAAGTCATTTTATATCATTCCGTGGTTTGCGAATATTTACTTTTTCAATTTTTATGTTTTTAGCGTGAGTTTATGTTTTTAGCGTTTTTGATCAAACGGAACACCGAAAACCTACCACCTTTGCATGTAAACCCGAGTTATCGTTCGTAACACATCGTAACCTCAAAATTTTCGTTCACCTCCTCCCTCCTATGAATTTTGGACGCCTAAACAGAACACAAAACAACCATGAGTTCTAAATTAATTCAAGAGCATCTTTTGAAAAACAATATCACATGCATGCATAAGAAGAGAAAGTGACATGTTTATTTTGTTCTTCACTACAAACCAAATATTCTTACACTTCACATGTTAACATTTGGACCACTTGAGCACTAGGGAATTCAAATGAACCTTGGAGCCAAAGTAGTAAGCCATTTGAGCTCAACTTGGAGCCAAAGGCAAATTTTTTGTTCTTTTCCCCCTCCTTTGACCTTATTTAGCCGAACCCCTCAACACACAGACTCTTGGTGTATTTGAGTCACTTGTAACCCTAAAATCCTAACCATTATCCTATAAATACCTACTTATAAGCACACATATCTCTTTTAGTTCATTTCATTAGGCAAAAATTGTTTTCTTCCTCTCATTTGCTTCTCCTAGCACACGACACACATAAATACACACACACACACACACAAATCATACTTTTAATTTCTACCATGACTCACACATCCTAAACTTCATTTTATCAAGATCCAAAGTTATTCCAAGAAGGTTTTCATTTGATCTCAAGGTTATTCCAAAGGTTTATAAGTTAGGGTTTAGTTTTATATTTAGGTTTTTACAAGATCTACTCTTCTTCTTTCAAGATCTTTTGTTTTCCATCTTGTTCACCTTTTGTAAGTAAACCCTAACCTTCTTCATTTGATTTCCTTATGTTCTTGTATTTCTATACTAGATCTAAACATCCATATGTTTATGTTCTGATTTTTAAAGCTTATAAAGCAACTTTTTATAAATAATAAAGATGTTGGTATTTTTATGAACTCATATTGTAGCCTTGGCGAGATTGAGTGTTCTTGTGTGTTGCAACTTGAAACATTTTTCGACAAAATAACTAAATAGGGTGCTGATTGAAATAGGAAAATGGGGTTTCGGACACTT
>BQNB010033626.1:0-52180 GCA_026074375.1 Tanacetum coccineum | reverse complement strand
AAGTAAAAAACAATTAAGCAATCCCCTTGGGAAAGAATTATTCTAAAGTTGGTATAGAAGTACAACTACATTTCATAAAGGACTGTACCTAGTACCTTAGAGCATGCGTGCATTAAATAGCATCTCAACCACCCTATTTAATGCATGCCATGTGTCTTAGGTTATACTTGTAAACCCTAATTCCTTTGCCTATAAATGGAAAGTAATGTAAACAGTAAATGCTATATCTTCTAATTAATATGAAACACATTGAAGAGGATTTATCTCTCAAACAAACTGAAAAGTACTACTAACATTGAAGCTTCAGTTTTAGTCAAATACTTTGTTTTCTTAAACTTGTAATTTTGATTCAAGTTTAAGTTAGAAGGAGATCACACCTAATTGTCGTTCAACCACCTTGCTTCTGCAAGCAAGGTATGTCATAGATTCTTTATTTGATCCTAATAAGAACCTATACATTGAAAAGTTACTTCTGTGTGTTTTAAACTTGTTCATTATATTGTTAACATATATTTGTTTAAAACACACTTTGTTGCCACAAAATGTGATTAGTTTAACTTAATAAACCAATTATCACGTTCAAGGGGACCAACAAGACGTTCTTACGATTCAGCCATAACCGGTTGAATTTACCCAAGGGACAAATAGGACACCTAGAGCCCAAGGACACCTAACCCTACTATAGTTATTGTTGATGATGTTGTTTCCAAGAAGAAGAAAGGAAAATGTGTTGATGGAGAGACTAGTTCACCCAAACCATCTCTCAAAGTAAGATTTAGGCAACAACCACCATCTTTTCCACCTCCTAGTTATGACAGAGAAAGAGATGAGATTCATGAGGAAACATTATTAAGTCTCATAATGCATAAAACTGTTAAAGCTGCTGAAGAATAAGAAAATGTGGCTATAGTTCAAGAGAATATACTAAAGGAGGATATTGAGAAGATGGTAGACGGTGATGATGATTCTGAAGCTACTGAGTTTGATGGTTCCGAATACCTTAATGACGAAGAAGATTCCGGTACTAGGTTAGAGCCCGGGAGACAAAAGAAAAATTCGAAAGAATTTGATGATGATGACGATGATATGGAAGAGAAGAAAGATGATAAGAAGGATGATGATGATGATGGGAATGATGATGATGATCACACTGATCATGCATCGATTAAAGATCAAGTTTCGGGTAGTCAACAGCTTATGATTGAGAAGATGCAGACACCAATTCCCTCACCTACTAGATCCCTTAGTATTGACTTATCTTCAGATAAGGATATTACTCAAGAATTGACGGGTATTGTATCACCAATACCCATTACTTCATGAAGATGATCAAAACCTATTTCTAAGAGTTATGCACATATTCCAGGAGTTGTTCAAAGGATGTGCAGGTATCAAGGTATCATGATGCAGCAAATGGAGAAGAAATATGTTACTAACCATGAATTTCATGATATCAAGGAGCGAGTGGATAAAGTTCTCAATGACGTTGTTCCCAAGATTGGTTTGAGTCAAAAATAATAAACAATCTCCTTGGGAAAGAATACTTCTAAAGTTGGTATAGAAGTACGACTACTTTTCTTAAAGGACTGTACCTAGTACCTTAAAGCATGCGTGCATTAAATGGCAGCTCAACCACCCCATTTAATGCATGCCATGTGTCCTAGGTTAAACTTGTAAACCCTAATTCCTTTGCCTATAAAAGGAAAGCAATGTAAACATTAAATGCTATATCTTCTAATTAATGTGAAACACATTGAAGAGCATTTATCTCTCAAACAAACTAAAAAGTACTACTGACGTTGAAGCTTCAGTTTTAGTCGAACAATTTGTTTTCTAAAACTTGTAACTTTGGTTCAAGATTAAGTTAGAAGGAGATCACACCCCAATTTTCATTCAACCACCTTGCTATTCCGTAAGTAAGGTGTGTCATAGATTCTTTATTTGATTCTAATAAGAACCTATACATTAAAAAGTTACTTCTGTGTGTTTTAAACTTGTTCGTTATATTGTTTACATATATTTGTTTAAAACTCACTTAGTTGCCAAAAAATGTGATTAGTTTAACTTGATAAACCAATTATCACGTTCAAGGGGACCAACAAGACGTTCCTACGATTTAGCCATAACCGGTTGAATCAACCCAAGGGACAAATAGTTTTAAACTTGTTTGTTATATTGTTTACATATATCCATTTAAAACTCACTTTGTTGCCAAAAAATGTGATTAGTTTAACTAGATAAACCAATTATCACGTTCAAGGGGACCAACAAGACGTTCCTACGATTCAGCCACAACCGGTTGAATCAACCCAAGGGACAATTAGGACACCTAGAGCCCATAAGACACCTAACCTTGCTACAGTTATTGTTGATGATGTTGTTTCCAAGAAGAAGAAAGGAAAACGTGTTGATGGATAGTCTAATTCACCCAGACCATCTCTTAAAGTAAGATTTAGGCAACAACCACCATCTATTCCACCTCCTAGTTATGACAGAGAAATAGATGAGATTCATGAGTCAACTTTATTAAGTCTCCCAATGCATAAAACTGCTAAAGCTGCTAAAGAACAAGAAAATATGGCTATAGTTCAGGAGAGGATACTAGAGGAGAATATTGAGAACATGGTAGACGGTGATGATGATTTTGAAGCTACTAAGTTTGATGGTTCTGAATACCTTAATGACGAAGAAGATTCTGGTACTAGGTTAGAGCCCGTGAGACATAAGAAAAATTCAGAAGAAGTTGATGATGATGACGATGATATGGAAGAGAAGAAAGATGATAAGAAGGATGATGATGATGACGATGGTAATGATGATGATGATCACACTGATCATGCATCGATCAAAGATCAAAAGTCTGGTAGTCAACGGCTTAGGATTGGGAAGATGCAGACACCAATTCCTTCACCACCTAGATCCTTTAGGATTGACTTATCTTCGGATAAGGATATTACTCAGGAATTGATGGGCATTGTATCACCAATACCCATTACTTCATGAAAATGATCAAAACCTATTTCTAAGAGTTATGCACATATTCCAGGAGTTGTTCAAAGGATGTGCAGGCATCAAGGTATCATGATGCAGCAAATGGAAAAGAAATATGTTACTAACCATGAATTTCATGATATCAAGGAGCGAGTTGATAAAGTTCTCAATGACGTTGTTCCCAAGATTGCTTTAAGTAAAAAACAATAAAGCAATCCCCTTGGGAAAGAATTCTTCTAAAGTTGTTATAGAAGTATAACTACTTTTCTTAAAGGACTGTACCTAGTACCTTAAAGCACGCGTGCATTAAATAGCCTCTCAACCACCCTATTTAATGCACACCATGTGTCCTAGGTTAAACTTGTAAACCCTAATTCCTTTGCCTATAAAAGGAAAGCAATGTAAACAGTAAATGCTATATCTTCTAATTAATGTGAAACACATTGAAGAGCATTTATCTCTCAAACAAACTAAAAAGTACTACTGACGTTGAAGCTTCAGTTTTAGTTGAATAGTTTGTTTTCTTAAACTTGTAACTTTGGTTCAAGTTTAAGTTAGAAGGAGATCACACCCCAATTTTCATTCAACCACTTTGCTATTCCGCAAGCAAGGTGTGTCATAGATTCTTTATTTGATTCTAATAAGAACCTATACATTAAAAAGTTACTTCTGTGTGTTTTAAACTTGTTTGTTATATTATTTACATATATCTGTTTAAAACTTACTTTGTTGCCACAAAATGTGATTAGTTTAACTTGATAAACCAATTATCACGTTCAAGGGAACCAACAAGACGTTCCTACGATTCAGCCATAACCGGTTGAATCTACCCAAGGGACAAATAGGACACCTAGAGCCCATAGGACACCTAACCCTGCTACAGTTTTTGTTGATGATGTTCTTTCCAAGAAGAAGAAAGGAAAATGTGTTGATGGAGAGACTAGTTCACCCAAACCATCTCTCAAAGTAAGATTTAGGCAACAACCACCATTTATTCCACCTCCTAGTTATGACAAAGAAAGAGATGAGATTCATGAGGCAACTTTATTAAGTCTCACAATGCATAAAACTACTAAAGCTACTGAAGATCAAGAAAATGTGGCTATAGTTTTAGAGAGGATACTAGAGGAGGATATTGAGAAGATGGTAGACGATGATGATGATTCTGAAGCTACTGAGTTTGATGGTTCTGAATACTTTAATGACGAAGAAGATTCAGGTACTAGGTTAGAGCCCGGAGACATAAGAAAAATTCGGAAGAAGTTGATGATGATGACGATGATGATATGGAAGAGAAGAAAGATGATAAGAAGGATGATGATGATGGTAATGATGATGATGATCACACTCATCATGCATCGATTAAAGATTAAGTGTCGGGTAGTCAACAACTTAGGATTGAGAAGATGCAGACACCAATTCCCTCACCACATAGATCCCTTAGGATTGACTTATCTTCGGATAAGGATATTACTCAGGAATTGACGGGTATTGTATCACCAATACCTATTACTTCATGAAGATGATCAAAACCTATTTCTAAGAGTTATGCACATATTCCAAGAGTTGTTCAAAGGATGTGCAGACATCAAGGTATCATGATGCAGCAAATGGAGAAGAAATATGTTACTAACCATGAATTTCATGATATCAAGGAGCGAGTTGATAAAGTTCTCAATGACGTTTTTCCTAACATTGCTTTAGGTCAAAAACAATAAAGCAATCCCCATGGGAAAGAATTCTTCTAAAGTTGATATAGAAGTACAACTACTTTTCTTAAAGGATTGTACTTAGTACCTTAAAGCATGCGTGCATTAAATAGCATCTCAACCACCCTATTTAATGCACACCATGTGTCCTAGGTTAAACTTGTAAACCCTAATTCCTTTGCCTATAAAAGGAAAGCAATGTAAACAGTAAATGCTATATCTTCTAATTAATGTGAAACAAATTGAAGAGCATTTATCTCTCAAACAAACTAAAAAGTACTACTGACGTTGAAGCTTCAGTTTTAGTTGAATAGTTTGTTTTCTTAAACTTGTAACTTTGGTTCAAGTTTAAGTTAGAAGGAGATCACACCCCAATTTTCATTCAACGACTTTGCTATTCCACAAGCAAGGTGTGTCATAGATTCTTTATTTGATTCTAATAAGAATCTATACATTAAAAAGTTACTTCTGTGTGTTTTAAACTTGTTTGTTATATTATTTACATATAAGGAAAAAAGAGTACAACCCTCACTTGGAACTCCCATCATGATCAATACAGTAGCTTAGAATCTTCTATGGTCAAGCAGCAAAATGAGAACCGGGTTGACTCTCCTGAACTAAGATAAAGATTAGATTAGTGAACGTAACCAACATCAACCGCACTAGAGCCTAGAACCATAAGATATAATAACAACAGCCGCAGCGTATCAGAGACTAAGTCTTCATCTTGAATAATCTTCCATTCTTTCCAGCCAAAGTATTGATGTGCGAAGCACAATCACAATCAAGAAAGATAACTAATCTCTATTTTACCCTTAGATATAGGATTAATGAAAGAAGTAATATCAATAAGCCAAGGTGGAATAGTATCCATGCCGCAAAGAACCCGAACCTTAGACCACACCTTCAAAGAGAAAGCACACTCAAAGAACAAGTGATCATAAGAGTCAGGAACCAAATCACACAAGGGGCATCTAAGCAGGTTTAAGTCGATACTCGGACTGACATCCCATTGCCACAGCCTGTCTTGCGTCTTCAACTTCTGCTGAAACACCAACCATAAGTGTATAGCATAACGAGGGATACAATGAGGAAACCACACTATATTATTCCAATTAACAATAACAGCCCTAGTCCGAATCGTATCCCAAGCACAGGCTACCGAGAACGGCCGTAAAACACCATTCCTATCATGCCATAAAATGACATCATCATATCATCAAGTAATAAAGGAACATGTAATTGGGCCATAATCAGGAACCTAGATAGCCAGTCAAGAGGCCATTGCCAAACACCATCAGAGATAAGGTTATTGACCGAGTCATCAAGAGAAAAACCCGATCTAGCAATATCCCTAATAGAAAACATGTCCTTAAGAGGACACAAATCAGCCCATCGATCAAACCAAGCAGATGTGGATTTGCCATTGTTAATCTTATGCCAAATAAAAGGTCTGATAGTGGATCTAATTTGGAGAAGCTTGCGCCAACCCCAACTAACATCACCTCTACAAGGAACATACCAGAAACTATGACCTTTAAGCTTATACATATGAACCCACTTAACCCATAAAGACTCTCTATTGGTCAGAATACTCCAAATATGGGTAGCCATTAGAGAAACATTAAAATAATCGATTCTACGAATACCAAGGCCACCCTCATGCTTAGGAGTGCAAAGAGAATCCTAAGCGACTTTGGCTTTCCTTTTCTTCATTTCCCCTTGACACCACAGAAAACCACGCATAAGTTGTTCCAAGTCATGCACAATACAGTTAGGGAGAATAAAAATAGAAGCCCAATAGATATGCATAGATGACAGAACTGATTGAATTAATTGGAGACTACCAGCAAGGGATAGAAACTTATTCCTCCAATCATTAACTCTACTTTCAAGCTTTTCAATAAGGATTTTGCAGTCATGGTATAAGAGTCTAGAAGAAATAAGAGGCACACCCAAATACCTAACAGGCAAAACCCCTTCAGCAAAAGGCATAGAATTTAAAATAGATGCTTTAATAGCATTGGGGACATTACAAAAAAACGTCATGCTCTTAGGAATGCTAGGAACAAGACCAGAAACATGTTTAAATTCCTCCAATGCTTCCATAAGAACCACAACCGAACTAGGATTACCACAGGAAAATAAGAAAAGGTCAGCAAAACACAAGTTAATAATCCTTTGCTGATCACATAGATGATGATACTGGAAATCATCTGAATCGCGCACCCTACGCTACAATATAAGGGTAAGAATTTTCATAACTAAAGTAAATAGATATGGAGATAGAGGATCACCCTTCCGTAAACCTCTCTTACCTTTAAACCAACCATGCAAGTTACCATTAACACATATAGAGTAAGAGGCCCCAGAAACACAAACCATAATCCATTGGACCATCTTAAGGTGAAAGCCAAACCCCACAAGAATAGTCTCAAGAAAACTCCAATCCACAGTATCATAGGTCGTTTGAATATCAACTTTGAATACACACCTAGGAGGACCACGTCTCTTATGATAATTTCTCATAAGCTCTTACGTAAGCAAGATATTATCAGAAATTCTATAACCAGGAACAAAAGTAGATTGGTTGATGCTACCAAATCACCCAAACCCTCTTTAACCCTATTAGCAATTAACTTGCTAATACACTTATATAAGACATTACAGCATAAAACAGGTCGGTAATATTTGATACGTACAGGGGTAGTAACCTTGGGAATAAGGGAAATAATAGTATGATTAAGCTCTTTAAGAAGCTTACCATTTGGAGAAAAAGTCTCGAACAACACAAGTGATATCGCCACCCACCACATCCCATGCTTTCTTAAAGAAGGCAGCAGTGAAACCATCAGGGCAAGGAGCCCTATCATCCCTAATAGAAAAAAATGACACTCTTGACCTCATCATCAAAGACATCACGAACCATAAAATCAGCCTTGGCACCATCAAGAACATGTGTATACAGATCATGGTCCTCTAAAGGAATAGTAACACCTTCAGCTCTAAGGAACTGAGTATAGTGATTAACAAAAGCATCGGGAACCTGATTACCATCAAAAAGATTATTAGAAGCATAACTGACCATTTTAATCCTGTTTCTGGCACATTTGCTCTTCACAATCCTATGGAAATAGGCTGTATTAGAGTCACCAGCCTGAAGCCATTCAATCTTAGCCTTTTGTTTCAAGAAACGTTCCTCATCCAACTGTGCTTCTTTAAAATCAAGTAAATAATGCGCATGTTCTTCACGAAGAATAGAAGAGGAAGGATCCTGATCAATTGCTTTTTGAGCTTCATCAAGCTCAATACGAATCCTATTAACCCGCTCATAAAGATGACCATGATTATGAAGTAATTTAAGGAAAGGAGTTTTCATCCCCTTTAACCTTTTCACAAAATGAAACATGGCAAAACCCTCAACATTAATATTCCATCCCGTTTCCACAATATCTCGAAAACCCTCTTTATATACTAAAAATTTTGAAAACTTAAAAGGTTTCGGTTTAGGTTTAGATAACGTTGGGATACGAAGAACACAAGGAGAATGATCTAAAATATGGTATGGTTGAAATATAGCGAAAGACCAGGGGAATTCATCATTAAATTGAAGATTACACATGATCCTATCAATCTTCTTAAGGATACCATTAGAACCCTTTGGTTTCTGATTCCAAGTAAAATAAAGACCGGTACAGTTAACATCAGCGACCTCCATAGCTTGGACACACTCTTTAAATTTACGCATAGCAGTATTCGACTCATAACCACCAGCCAAATGATCTTCAAGATTAAGAGTAGCGTTGAAATCACCCAAAATAAACCATGGTCTAAGCCTCATCAATCCTGCATGCCCAAACGGGTTACTCTAAAGCGCACGACGATCAATATAATAGTTATCAGCATATACGAATGAACAAAAAAGAGTTTTACAATCAACACGCGTGTTCACCTGCACATGCATAACCTGGTTGGTTTGAGCCATAATTATAACATCCACAAGATCATCATTCCAGCCAAGAATGATCCGAGAACCCTTAGAACATAGACTCCCATTAGAAGTCCATTTCCATCGACTACACACCTTTTTACAAGTATCAAACATAGCGGCCACATCAACATGTGACTTTAGAAAAGCACACACACTTAGATTGTTTTCATTAACCACCCGACGAACCTCTTTTTGCTTAGGGGAGTGGTTCAAATCCCTTATATTCTAAGAAGCAACACTAAACATCAGGAACCATGTTAGCAGGAGTGCTTCCCCCTGTTTGTTGAATATTTAAATTCACGGATTCATCCCAAATATTTTCCACCTCTTCTTCTTCATCCTCACCCAACACAGTAAATGGATTAGGAGTTGAAATATTAGACATCTTCATCGCACCCATATCCACAACATCTTTATCCTTACGACTAACATTCAAATTATCCTTGAGAGCATCTGAGGTACCATCAGTAGAATGTGTAGATGGAGATAATCTCGAACTTCCTTCACCCCGAGCACCACCATCCTTAGAGCTAGCACTAGGCGCCCTAGGCTGATAACTAAACTCTTTTCCATCTTGAAAACCTTTAGCAACAGGAACACCCTTAGGTATTCTATTACCCGTAAAACTATTTTTGTTATTACGCTTTTAGTTCAAAACTTATTGGAAGCCATCATTAGTACCATTCACTATCGAAACATTAGAAACCCCTTTTGGGGCAGCCACAACCCTTTTAGGACACGAATCACAAGTATGGCCAAATATTTTGCAAGTATCACATCGGGGTGGCTTCCATTCATATTTAACCCGTATTGTTTATCTAGTAAAATCATCACTTTCAAGAGAAGGTATCCCAATAGTTATGAAATCCTTTAGATCTTCTTCGACATTAATCTTAATTAAACACCTCGCAAAGCTACACCTACCCCACGAGTCCTTGCACATAGCACTAGTATACGAATCCAGCATTACCGGTTTACCTATAAAGGAAGCTATCAAACTAATACCATCCTCCTCGAATACCTGAAGCGGAACATCATGAAACTTGACCCACATGGGAACTTGGGTCAATTCATCTTTAAGTAATCTTGAACCCATTGTCCACTTTTTAAGAATAACCGGGGAGTTACGAATCATCCATGGACCTCCTTCCAAAACAGCTTCCAAATCATCCCGAGTATCAAATTTGAAAAAGAAAAACCCCTTGTCATTCATCATTATCCTTTTAAGCCCATGTTTAGACCAGTTATTCCTTACATAATACTCGACCACCGAAAAAGCCAATCTCTTAAGACGAACACATTGAAGAGCATTTAAACAGTAAATGCTATATCTTCTAATTAATGTGAAACACATTGAAGATCATTTATCTCTCAAACAAACTGAAAAGTACTACTGACGTTGAATCTTCAGTTTTAGTCAAATAGTTTGTTTTCTTAAACTTGTAACTTTGGTTCAAGTTTAAGTTAGAAGGAGCTCACACCCCAATTGTCATTCAACCACCTTGCTATTCCTCAAGCAAGGTGTGTCATAGATTCTTTATTTGATTCTAATAAGAACCTATACATTGAAAAGTTACTTCTGTGTGTTTTAAACTTGTTCGTTATATTGTTTACATATATCTGTTTAAAACTCACTTTGTTACAACAAAATGTGATTAGTTTAACTTGATAAACCAATTATCAAGTTCAAGGGGACCAACAAGACGTTCCTACGATTCAGTCACAACTGGTTGAATCTACCCAAGGGACAAATAGGACACCTAGAGCCGATAGGACACGTAACCCTGCTATAGTTATTGTTGATGATGTTGTTTCCAAGAAGAAGAAAGGAAACGTGTTGATGGAGAGGCTAGTTCGTCCAGACCATATCTCAAAGTAAAATTTAGGCAACAACCACCATCTATTCCACCTCCCAATTATGACAGAGAAAGAGATGAGATTCATGAGGCAACTTTATTAAGTCTCGCAATGCATAAAACTGCTAAAGCTGCTAAAGAATAAGAAAATGTGGCTATAGTTCAAGAGAAGATACTAGAGGAGGATATTGAGAAGATGGTAGATGGTAATGATGATTCTGAAGCTACTGAGTTTGATGGTTCCAAATACCTTAATGACAAAGAAGATTCCGGTACTAGGTTAGATCCCGGGAGACATAAGAAAAATTTGGAAGAAGTTGATGATGATGATGGTAATGATGATGATGATCACACTGATCATGCATCGATCAAAGATCAAGTGTCGGGTAGTCAACAACTTAGCATTGAGAATGTAACATTTCTCAATTTCAGGTCATTTTACGACTCTTATTATTCGTCACTATTTATTTTGGTCTGATACGCGTTTACTTTTAAATTAACTTTTAAGCTAAATCGCGTAGACTAGAAATAATCATTAATGTAAACGGTCATCAAATAAGCTAGGGTTTACATCAACCAAGTAGCATATAATCATTTAGAAGAAAATTATTAGCTTTGCGTATTTTATTTTTATTGGTCATGTAAAAGTGTTACGTTTCGAAATAAAATACATTTGGACACACCCCGAAAATACCAAGACTTACCTAGACTCAAACCAATACCCACTTTTAATCCTTAAACACAAAATTTGATAAAATCTTGTGTTATTTACTCTTATAGGCTGAATGTGGGTAGTTTAAACCCATAAACCATTCGTCCATATGCTTATACCAATTAGAAATCCCTTAATGATCCTTAAAGGTACATGTACATCCCATGGTTAATTAAACTTGGTACTTAGTGTCCCATAGCTAACAAATACACAATGGGTAGTAACCCATTTACTTCTTTTGTACATCTTGATGCCGCGGCTAAGCAAGAGACACACACACAAACAATATGATCTCTATATCTAGTGTAATCTTGTACTTAGATTGAGCAATTAAGGATTGTACTTGGTGGTTTTAACAAAACAATGAGTAACCAACTAGAAACCCCAAAAACTACTTGGATTAGGGTATGGTTTGGGTTAGTATATGACTAGGAAATATAACTAGCCTCATTGCCTATAAATACACACTCACATCTTACCATTTAACACTCTTGCAATTCATAAAACACTCAAACAACTAATCACATACTTGTTTCTCTTATTCGGGTCACAAACCACTAGCAAACACTCCCATCATCTCCTTTGAACCCATAAATGACACTAAGGTTACTTTAACAAGCACATAAGGAGGTACACGAGCCAAGGGTTGGCATACATTGGGTATACGATCAGGTATACGCTTGGGGTTAGCATTCCATACGTCCAATACTCGTCAACCAAGTCGCTAAGACCCTTTGTAAGTCATGTACTAAACTTATACATACTCATATCGTGCATTCTTCCTTTATTTACTAGTCTTTAATCACGTCAGTTTGTAACTAACGAGTTCATGTGAACAAATATGTGCATGAGGTAACCAAGCATGGTTTACGCACATATATATACTTGTGTACTACTTGTATGGTGCTAAAACTTAATAAAATATGTAAGACATGATTTAATAACATGCTAAGGCTAAGTGTTTTCATTTAAAATACAAGTGTGAGAACCAACATGGACACCAACACGTACCAATGATTTTTACGAAACTTATACGTAAACATTTCGCGTACACTTAATAGCTTGGCTTAGGATGGAGTATCTAAGTCGCTTAAACAATTGCATGTGACGGACTCCACCCTCAAATAAGCTAAAAAAACTCATTCGTGATTGCTAGGGCTATTAACGAAATCCTAAGAAACACCAAGGAGCTTAACGGGCCACTAGTGGTCTCGTTTAAACCAAGCAACCCGAAGTTGGGCCCAACAGGCCCAACAGCCCATTAGTTAGGGTCCACGGCTAAACATTAAGCTCACATGAGCTTATTGAGGGATCGAAAGGGCTTATGGAACCTAGTACATAAACAAACACCCTAAGAAACCACACCGGGCCTTAATGGACCTCGTGGTCATTAGCGAGGCCCAATATGGGCCCAACAGTCCTAATAAGCTCAAAACAGCTTAATTATAAGCTCTACGAGCTTATTAAGAATCTTACAAACTTATTTGAAACTAATATGGACCCTTAGTATGTTTAGAACCCAAACGGATCCTTAAATGAGCTCGTTAGCCCATTACCGCGAACCATAAAACCCATAAGCCACAAATAAGCTTCGACAGCTTATTTGTGAGCTTAAGCAGATTATAAGGATTGTAATAAGCCTAGACGAGCTAATGGACCTTAGAGAATTAAGCCCAAACCCTTAAAACACTTATCGGGCTCACATCAGGCCCAACAAGCCCGTTAACGAGCTTAATAGCTTATTTGAATAAGCCATACCATACAAGCAGCATAGACAGGCCTATAGGTGCTTATTGAGATGAGAAAATAAGTTGGAATACTTGGTAAAGACCTTTTTCAACCTTTCGGGTTAAGATCATTGGGCTATCAAGCCCAATAAGCTCAAATAAGCTTAAATAAGCTCGCTCGAGCTTATTTGTCAGCATAACGGTTTTATTTAAGCTTAATTATGTCAAATAAGAGCTTATGTGCTTATTTGATCTTGATTGGACCATTTATTAGCTTGATTGGGCCATTAACTGACCATAAGCTTAATGAGCTCAATAAGCTCATTCGAGCTTATTTATAAGCTGCCAATGGCTTATGTAGCTTATTGGAGTTAATAAAATCTATTGTCACTTGTTAGATCTTACTTTGAGTTAAAATGCGATTTTTACAAGTTAAGGGACTAAAAGTGTTTTTTTGAAACGTAAGGTTTAAAACTGTATCAATTTCACTGTTTTAGAAACTTAAGGGACTGTTTTGGTTACTGTCTGGAAACTTTATGGAGTTTATGGGCATGTAAGAAAGACCTTAAGTGTAATCTTTGTAATTTGTAAGAAAAATTGGAGGACTAAACATGTACAAGTGAAAACTTAAGGGTTCTAAAAGTTGTAAATTTTACTTTTTTCTATGAACTCAGCAGGGACTGTTTTTGTATAGCACATAGAAAACCTAAGGGTATTTTATAAACAAAAGTGTGATTTCATAAACACTTATCATATCAGACGAATTACATTCGAATAATATACAAGTTAACCTACGATTTAATAAATACGAATATTTATTAATAACATCTATACGTATATACTAGAACGTGTGAGATCGTATACCTTCCCAAGAGCCATCAAACAATTTCAAATACATTAAACACGTACACCACCACACAAGTGATAACAGTATATATAAACTAGCAATTTATTGTAGTTTAACATTGAGTCTTTAGGCCTAATTTGTAGGTTATTCTATACCAACTAAGAACTGGCCGTATTTATTAGGGATTTCGACAGTGTCGATTCATACTTGGATCTATTATCATTTTCAGAGGACTATTTACTAAGGTGAGTTTATAGCCCCATGTTTTACAATTATTTAAATGATTTACATCTTTGGGGTGAGAACATGCTTTGTTTTACAAATTGGACGCAAGTGTACATTTTATACTATGATTACGTGTTTTCCTAAGTAGCGATAACCCACTAAGCCCATTATCATGAACTGTGAATTACTGGATTGTGAGCGTGAATGTTATAAATAGATCTATTTGGGATTGATATCCCCGTTTGGTGATGTACATAGTAGCGCTCACTTGTCCGGGTTGGCCGTGACAACAAGTATACCCATGACGGATTGGGATGTTGCGGGTTAGAACATCATTCACGGGCATTTATTGGCAATTTATTGCATTCATACATGTCGAGCTTCAGTGTCATGAGCTTAGGAAAACGTAGTTACTTTTTATGATGTTTGCATTTGTTGCTAAATCATAAAATTGAAAATCTTGCGGTCCTACTATTGATTTACATAAACTGTTAGGATCACATAAATGGACCCGAACAAAGAAGCTTCGGTCACTCGAAGATACAAGACAAAAGTCTAGCTCGTTTAAGCGTTGTAATTTCTAATGTAATTCTGGGAATTATTGAAAAAGCCCATTCAAGCCAAAGGCCTCTTTAGGCTCTCATTGTAAGGCTTGTATATAGAAAGCATTTTTATTTTCGATTTTAGGTGAGCTACTCCATAATACTTTTCATCTTTAGGGTTTGTAGCCACTCTTGTTTCTTTCAATCAAAAAGTTCTTTAATGTTTAATCTTTTGTGCTATTGATCTTGTGATTAATCTATGGAATGATCTAGGGATCCTACAATTGGTATCAAGAGCCAAAAGTGATTGTTTGGATGTGTTTTTGAACCGAATTTTTTTTTAAAAAAAGTGGGGTTCGGATTTTTTTAGGTTGTGTCTTGTATCGAAGGAATCACAAAAAAATTAAAGGGGTGTAAGTTTCTTTGTTGGTTCGAATTGAATTGGCAAACTATTTGTGGATTTACAAAATTTTTGTGACATATAGAAGATTTTTTCTTGATTGCGTTTTGAGCATCTTCATATTGCGTTTTGAGGATCTTCATGTTGCGTTTTGAGAATTCAGGTTGCGTTTTGAGCATATAGGGTTGCGTTTTGATATACAGGTTGCGTTTTGACCGATCCCATTGCGTTTTTGACAAACCTTTGTTGGTTTTGAAATCCATTGGTTTAACAAACTTTGTCGCGTTTTGACAATCCATTGCGTTTTGACAAACCGTGTTGCGTTTTTGACAATCCATGTGCGTTTTGACACAAACCCTTTGTTGCGTTTTGACATCCATTGCGTTTTGTTGCAAAACTTTGTTGCGTTTTTGAACAATTCATTGCGTTTTGACATCAAGCTAAGTTGCGTTTTGCTTGATTTGCCGCAAAAATAAATTTTTTTTTGTCGGATTGTTTCGAAATTTTTATACCAGCTCGGAAACGGCCCAACGGTCAAGATTCTTCCTCTTTGAGTAAGAGCCCTGTCATTTTTTGGCCATTCGGAGTCATTTAGGCCCTCAAAACAGCATTTTACTGTTTCAAATTTACCCACAATCATTAAAACCTCACACCAAGTCAATCAATCAACGGTCACTTAAGATCAGATCATTCATAAACAAAGTTAATCAATGGCAAAACCAATGAAGAAAACAAATGCAGTTTGGTACCGATACCGTCCACCAATGTTGTTGAAAATGATTATGGATCATTGGGGGAAAAGATCGTATATACACAGGTAATATTCGAAGGGGATAACCAAATGGGGAGCTTTATATGGTAATTCCATTCTAGAATGGACTACACCTCACCCGAGATGGTCACATTTCCCCTCCTATGGTTTGTCTACTATGGTGCCCGCACGAGGAAAAATCTCACTTGATTCTGAGTTCAATGACGAAGAAAAACAAGTCTCGAAATGGCTGATACTCAAGCTGAAATCGATCCTCAGTGTCAAGGTCTTCCCGACACATCTTAACATACTCAATCAGACAGGGCAACTGCTCAGGAGATTGGAAACAATGTAGAACTAACTATTATGCAAGGATCGGGAAGACTCTACCAAAAACAGGAAGGAAGTTCTGTTGATGAGTACGAACGCTTTGTTTGCCTTTGAAACGAGTCCATTCATTGACTATTTGGCGTTTCCTACAAAGCTTGTGATATGACATGAAGAATTTATCAGCTCGAAACTCCCTACGAAATCCCTACTCATCAGATGAACACTAAATTTGTCAACAATCTTCCGGCCTATTGGGGTAAGTATGTGACTAATGTCAAACAGAACATGGATATCTCAACCACACCTTATGTTCAGATCTATACTCATCTCAAAGCCTACGAGCCTCATGCCAAAAAGACTCTCAAGAAACAGGAGCAGTCTACAAGTATTGTTGATCCACTGGCCTATGTTGCTCACACCACATCTGCACCTGCTCTTTCATCACCCTCAACTCCTAGTCCTCAACCTACTGCTCAGTCTCCGAATGACGCTTTGATGGCCACTATGACTCAGATTGCTAATCTCTTAAGTGGTTTCCAAAAGCAGTTTCCACCCACCAACAACCAGCTCCGGACTTCCTCCAACTCAAGGACTCATGCTATGGTGCATGATGGTCACATTGTTACTGAACCAGTTCAGAGGAAGGCTCCAGGTAATAATGGTAATACAGGTACTCGAGGCAAGAAGGTGATATGTTACAACTGCAGAGGAGAAGGACATGTGGCTAGGCAGTGTACAGAACCCAAGAGAAAGATGGACTCTCAGTACTTTAAAGATAAAGCTTTACTGATGGAAGCTAAAGAGAAAGGAGATGTGTTAGATGCTGAAGCTGAAGCATTCCTCGCTGATGTAGAATGCACTGCACCTTATGATCAACCTAAGGCACTGACTACAACAAACATGTTTCAAGCCAATCATGAGGATGCATATGACTCAGACGTGGATGAAGGCCCCAATGCTGCTGTCGCTTTCATGGCCAACTTGTCATCCACTAGTGCCACCAAACAATCATTCAATGAGGACATTCCAATAACAATCAAATTTTTTGAATAATGTGGATTAATCAGTTGAGTCAGGAGATGCACCAGGAAGAACATTTAGACTACCGATCTGAGTTACCGAGATTGATGACAAATACGATCCCGTATTATCAGTATCATCTTTGACACCGAAGGCCCAAAATGCCAATGAGGTATTTGCTAGACACATCTATAAAGTTTTCTATGATTGCCTCTTAACTGACTTGCAAACCCAACAAGAAACAAGACATGCTAAGGTTAACCAATAAAAATGTTTGGAAATTCGAGACCGTTAAAATATGAGCTTCATGCAATGCAACGCAAGAAATATGTCGTCTATATACCAAAAGGCAAACTTGAACTTGAAAACAAAGTTAGACAGAACAAGCCTAGTGATTCAGGGTAATAAGCGTAAAGGTGAACTTGTGCAAGAAAACGATTTTGCTAAATCCAACTCTTTCAGGAAAAGAAAAATCAATGCATTTATACAATCCTGAAATGAAAAGATTTATCTGAAAAAAGGAAACTAGCAGATAGTTATCTAGAGATGAAAATAGTTTTTTGTTTTAAAGAATGCTAACAAAGTTGCAAGAGATATGTTGCAAAGATTTAACATGCCAACACAAACTATTCCTATGCTTTCTAAGAAACCTAAAGCCGCAACCGCTGACTTGCACAAGGACCTCCTAGGTACCCGTAACCCAGGTCTTGGTTATATAGCCAAGCGAGCTCAACCTGTCTTGTACGATGCTGATACCTTTTTGCATCCCGCCCACCATCCTGTTAGCATATGGGATAGTGAAGATGTCTTGGTACACCAAGTGGTTAGCATGAAAAAGATGAATGAAAAACCAGGACATGTTAGACCCGCAAACGACTTCTATGACAAGCTTAATGCCCTTATGTTCGTTCCTCAGAAGGAACTATCTGGAGATCAGGTGTATTGGCTTTCTGCCAACGAAATTGCTAGTCAAGCTAGTAAACCAGCCACACCTGCTACTCCTTTTGTTCATAAAAGTCCACCTCCAAGTCAAGTTCTGGCCAATCTTCAAAAAGTTAATGCTGTTTTTCATCAATTTGAAGGTATCATAAAAGAAAGAACAACACAAAAACCAGACTATGTTTCTGAATGGTGTTATGATTATGCAAAACAGTTTGTTGAACAACAACTGGTACCATTTTACGACCATTTCAAAAAACATATCCAAGCTGCTAATGATACACTTTTCAAAGAAGTAAAAGAATATGAACAGATTTTTGATGACTTGGATGCGGAGTGTGAATGATGTGTTCTTGATAACAAGAACCTGACCATAGAGAAGAAAAATCTTTTAATCAAAATGACTGCTTAATTGCTGAATGTTTAGAAAAAGATATCTGCTCTATTGTGCTTACTTCCGATATTGTTGTGCCCCCTAGTTCGAATTGCCTTTGCGAAGATCTTAGATCTGCATGTGATAGGGAACACACTAAAGTTCTTGAACTTGAAGCTGAAGTTTTAAAACAACAAAAGATGGTCATTGAATCTGAGAAACGTAACTCTCATTTACAAAAGACCCATATTGATTTACAACTTAAATTTCAAAACTATAAACAGTGCATAGACACTTCTAGTGCCTCCAATGCAATTTTTGAAATTAACAAGTTAAGAAAACAGCTTCAAGGGAAAGATGACACTATCAGGAATTTATGCGGGTCTCAGCTCAACATCATGGAAGGAGTTGAAATGTAGGTTCCCACTGAAGTTAGTTGTGGACCAACATGCATTAGAAAACTGACAAATTCATTTTGAAAGATACGATTACCGTCCCTAGGATTCCGCTAGATGGCATTAAGGTAAAAACGCGAGTCCTTCCAAAGACGGTATGATGACCTTGTCAAAAGCGAATACTCACTCACGTACGCGTAAACAACTGAAAAGCCTTAGTGACCATTAAACTATACAACATACAAAGCTTACAAGCCACAAGTGACCTGGTAAATACAAGTTAGTGGAACCGTTAACTCGTGAGAACCAAAGTGCTTGCTCTGGAATGATACAACTTTAGGTTTTCTAAGTATATTCCACCACCCAAGACGTGCAAACTGGTCAAAACAACCCCGGTGGATGTTTCCGTTCCTAAGAAAAGCAAGTAACTTTTAGTGGAACCCCCCAGACCTTCACTCAAACCAACTCAAAAACCATAGTAGTAGCATCTAATAAGCAAACGTAACGTATGTGTGCCTATTCCTACAGGAGTAAAACCCACTTCTAGAGCTAGCAAAACTGTGCCTAAGATAGCCCCTCGATTCATAGTTCTTTGCGCTAAGAGTGCGAATGCGAGGAAGTAGAAGCACCCCATAGGACTGTGAAGTATAACAGAATCGTGTTATCTAATTTGCTTGTTAAACATTCTGTTTCTGTTTCAAATTTGAACAATGTTTGTGGTGCATGTAACAAACTTTTTTTGCTAATCATAATGATTGTTTGGTTATGTGTGAGTTTCTGTCATGTTAAAACCCACCAGACTAAGCGTCTAAACTCCAATCCCCAAGAAAGAAAGGAAACCCATTAAGAATGTTAGGAAAAACATTAAGATAAGTCTGAAACAATTAGCAAACTTGTCGCTAATGAGCAAGCCCTCAGTGAGAAAGCCCACTGGAAGGCATTTCTACTATAGGATGTAGTCCTTTAACTAGTATCACGGAACCTACTGATATGCCAAATAGAACACCACCCGAGTTGCTTAAGTTTTATAGCCCGCCAAAAACCTGATGGTCTCTACGTTTACTGACCATGAAACTTAGTGATCGAAAAGCAAGTTCCAAGGATCTTTTGGTATTTTTGATTGTTAACTAACCGGAACCCTTCAGGGCAACTATCATAGTAAATTTTGTGTTTATTACCGGTTGTACAAAATGTTCTATGGTATCTGGATTCTGATGCTCAAGAACATAAAAACCGCGGTTGATCGTAGGCGACTTTCAACTTTGTAGAAAAGTTCAATATGGTACTGTGCGATTTGGCAACGATGAATATGCAGCAATCGTTGGCTTATGTGATTAAAAACGGGTGACACAATCATCTCGAGTCTATGTATGTTGAAGGACACAAGCACAACCTGATTCTACTTGTAGGCAATTTTGTGATGGAGTTTAGAAGTTGCCTTCCCGACAGCATTCATGTCCAACATCCGCAACTACAATATGGTGGATCCTACTCAGATGTTCACGTGTACTACCAACCGTGTATCCCATCTCAACTGAATGAAATGAAGTCAGCTTCAAAACCAGTTTTTGCGTTGCTTTAGCGAAACGCCTCGTACAACTAAGTCATGTTGATAGTGCATCGTAGGGGCGGTTGAGATCGAATATGTAAGTTTTGCACGGCTCACGATTGAACGAATGTGCGTCGAACGCTGTATCTAGTCCGTCGTATATATTCCGCACGCGTGGATCTTAGCCATTGAGGACACAGCGCGGTGCGCGCACTATGTTGTTATACCGCGTCAGAGGATCCACGCTTCGTGTTCAAACTAGCAATAAAAGACATTCTTATCACAATTCCTACCTCTAATTTTATTCGGTACAAAACACCAATACTGAATTCTGCTTCTCCAAACAC
This sequence comes from Tanacetum coccineum, assembly GCA_026074375.1. Lineage (NCBI taxonomy): Eukaryota > Viridiplantae > Streptophyta > Magnoliopsida > Asterales > Asteraceae > Tanacetum > Tanacetum coccineum. The sequence continues at coordinate 31,476 of BQNB010033626.1, read as the reverse complement.
TACATATGGACACAAAAATTACCTGCGGACCAACAATAAAGAACGGAAAGTAGCCTGCGTAATTCCAGGATACTCGCAAACAAGAATGTTTCCTTGGTGATAAGTGATGATTACACCAACTTTGGAATGGGGAATGACTTCTCAACGAACTACAAGGGATAAACTCCACAGAGATTGCGAGAAGTTCTACAAGTAAGAAGATCTCAACGAGCTTACACAGCGCTACATAGTTCGATCCTCAAGAACAGATAACAGTGGATTCGGAGTTTGTGAATAAGACACTCGACATGATGGAGATCTGAGATTGTTGGTATTTCACATGAAACGATGCGTAACCTCGGATCCTCACAACAGAACGGCGTTGGCGAAAGACGGAACCGAACTCTTATGGAAGCTGCTCGACTAATGCTCATCTTTTGCGAAAGCTCCACTGTTCTATGGGCTAAAGCTGTAGCCACTGGTGTTATACATCCTCAACGATCTCTTTACACACGCTTCACGGTAAGTCCTATTATGAACGGCTGAAGGTAAAGAAACCTAATCTACAATACTTCCGAGTGTTTGGATCTCTGTGCTATCCTACCAATGACTACGATGACGTTGGTAAACTAAAGGCAAAAGCAGATATAGGTATATTTGTTGGCTATGCACCCACCAAGAAGGCGTACCGAATCTACAACAAACGAACGCGCAAGATTCAGGAAACCGTTCATGTTTCCTTCGATGAACTTACCGAAGGATTGACGTCTGTTCAAACCAGTTCAGGCCTCGCACTTAGCCCCAACAAATGACTTCTGTGCCAAACAATACAGAACTCGAACTTACTGCTTTACAGTCAGGACGCAGCCGTTCTGCACTAGTAAAAGACCCAGAACCACCTAGTGTCCCTCCTACAAAGAAACAGGTAGATTTGTTTCAATGGTTTGATGATGATGAGGTTGTACGATACCTCCGGTTGTTCCTGATAACTCCGGTTAATGTTCCTGCTGCCCCGGCACCCGAGAATGCCAATGGTTCACCTTCCACAACAGTTATCTCAGAAGGCGCTCCTGCGTGTACTGAAAGCCCCTCTTACCCATCAAGTACCTCTACCTGCCACGAGTATTCTGATATTGAAACCTTGTCGATCCTGATGACAAGTATATGTGTTAGACACCTATAATCTCCTGAACCGAATCAGAAGCACTTCTTCCAACTCTTTGTCAATATCGATGTTTAACTCCCAACAACCAATACCTCACCGTGCAGATTGGACTCAAGCACATCCGCTTGAAAACATTATTGGGGATAAAGACCGACCCGTCTCTACATGAAACAGCTACAAACGACGCAATAGGTGTTTACTTCAATGAATCTTAACTCATGTTGAAACCAAAGGAATTTTCAAGCAAGCCTTAGCAGCATTCGTCGCTGGATTGAGGCATGCAAGGAAGAAATTCAAGAGTTGAACGTCTAGATGTATGGATACTTGTACCCTGTCCAGATAATATTCTTATCATCCCGCTCAAATGGATTTTCAAAATTAAGTTGGATGAATATGGAGACGTCTTGAAGAACAAAGCTCGGTTAGTGGCGAAAGGATATCGTCAGGAAGCTGGTATTGATTTTGAGGAATCATTTGCTCCGGTTGCTAGATTAGAAGCGATCAGACTCTTCATTGCTCATGCAGCAAGTCAGAACATGGTCATCTTCCAGATGGACGTGAAAACCGCCTTCCTCAATGGCGAACTGAATGAAGTTGTCTATGTTAGTCAACCAGAAGGATTTGTAGATCCAGAGCATCCATCGCATGTGTACCGTCTCAAGAAAGCTCTCTATGGGCTTAAACAAGCTCCACGTGCGTGGTATGACAAGCTATCAGCGTTTCTAATCAAGTCAGGATTTACAAAGGGCGTGGTCGATCCAACTCTGTTCACCAGGAAAGCAGGCAAACATATTCTACTGGTACAAATATATGTAGATGATATCATCTTTGCCTCTACCAATCCCAAAGCATGCAAATTATTTGCATTTGAGATGAACTCAACTTTCAGATGTCGATGATGGTGACAAATTCCATTCTTTTTAGTATTAGCAAGTTTCTCAAAATCCCAGAGGCATCTTTTCTCAACAATCCAAATATGCTCAGAAATCTTGAAAAAGTTTTGGTTTTGACTCATGCACACCCATTGACACTCCAATGGGCGCAGCGTCCCGACCTTGATGAAGACAGGGAGGAAAGCATATTGATCCTCACGATTTCAGTGGTATCCGTTGTCGTTCCCATATGTATCTTAGTGCATCTAGACTTGACATAGTATTTGCGTTTGTATGTGTGTGCACGATACCAGGCTAATGCTACTGAAAAGCACCTCTACTATAAACGCGTCTTTCGATACCTTAAAGGAACCATTCACCAGGGTCTGTGTATCCGAAGGACTCCGGCTTTGAAACTAAAAGCTTTTGCAGATGCTGACTATGCAGGATGTCATGACACACGGAGAAGTAACTGTCTGGTTCAGCTCAATTTCTTGGACATCGGCTTGTTAGCTGGTCATCCAAAAAGCAGAAAAGTACTGCCATCTCCACTACAGAAGCTGAATACATCGCCCTATCAGGATGCTGTGCTCAAATCCTCTGGATGCGCTCTCAACTACGAGACTATGGATTTGCGTTCAACAAAATTCCGATGTATTGTGACAATCAAAGTGCAATCGCTCTATGCTGTAATAGTGTTCAACACTCGCGTTCCAAGCACATTGATATTCGTCACCACTTTATCAAAGAGCAGGTTGAAAGGAAAGTTGTTGAGTTGTATTTCGTGGAGACAAAATACCAACTGGCTGACATATTTACGAAGGCATTACCGGCAGAAAAAAAAAGGGAGAGCGCTTCGCAACACTACTCCCATTGCTTGGAGTTAAACAAATGTCACCAAAGACTCTGATGAAATACAGGATGATCTGTCTCCGATAACAAGAGTTTCACAATTGTATCCTTTGAAAATATTAATCTGTGTACACTTGGCACACACCAAAAAAAATTACTTATGTAGTAATGCTTGTCGTATTACAGACTGTAACCCGGTCTTAACCCAGAGATTTAGTGTACGTTTCAGTGCATTATTTCTTCCACAGACAAGAAGTTGTCTACGACCCGAACACTTTTTCTCATAAACAACTTGTTTTATCAAACATGTTCGGGTTAACCAAATCAAACATTGACACGGGTCATTGTTTGAGGGGGAGAATCAGTATTTCTAACAGTTGTTGCAGGTCAAAAGGACGTCCTGTTGCTGATTCTATTGCTGAAAGATTGACACGACCAACCGCTTACAAATTCAAGACAGATTGCAGTATCATTCCTGGCTGGGTATTCTAAAGTCTTGTTTCAATTGCTCACATTTGATAATTGTCTATTTCACCTCCACCTATTCTTTGAGGGGGAGATTGATACATTTATAAGTCCATTCTAGATCAAACCATTCACATTTCATACTTTTTTGATCGGGAGAAAAATGTGAACTTAAACATGTAAAACGGAAATTAATGAATTCGATTGATTCAAAAATGCTAAGTCCAATCCATCATTGCTAAACATCTTCGATTATCACGACATGATAGGGGGATCATAGTGTTAATATGATCCAAAAAAGTCAGTACCAAAAGTTAGTGTTATACACACGTGTCTGATAAATGCCCAAAGAATCTTTGTTCATGTGTGAAGTGATCTTATGGAATGCTGAGAAATGAGATGTTGTACACCAGGGCATTCCGTATGAATCTCTGCTGGACTCGACTGGCGCCCACTAGTGAAGTGGATTCATAAATTACTTGTACAAGTTTGGATTTCCCGAGGCACTTCATATCTTCGGTTATTTTCAAACATCACAGAGCATATCTGATTTAACTTTCGTGAGTGCCCCAAATAAATTTCACAGCACATCGAATGTTTTTATTTGAAAACATTTTTGCCACACCTTCTACGGTACTTAATGTGTATTAAGAAGTAAAACGCGTGAAAAAAAGTAATTATACGGTATAGTCAGCAATAGTAACTGTACCCCTCACTCTTTACCATTCTATTAGTAGAAATACTTATAGTGTGTTAGTCTTCGGACATCTGGTCTAGAGAACGGCGAACATTAGGGAATCTGATACTTAGGTATTAGAGGAACTAGCTTGTCACGTGCCGAAAAACCTGTCAAGAAGGTTCTTTTAATGAATCTGTCTGATCACAGGTGCAGTATTCGTACTGTAATCATTGATCCTCACGGAATCAGAGGTTAATGTAACCGACCAGATTGAGTATCGTCTATACTCGGTCCCTTCAAAATATAAAACCTTTGTGTGTTCACAAATGTTTTTTCTAGTAACACATTAAGTGGATTTTACATAACAAAATGTTTTGTTGGTGACTAAATTGTTCTATCATAGCGAATGACGACTCAAAGTATCCGATGCAAGACATGCTCATATCCTTACTCACATATCTGAAGAAATCAAGAAAGTTTACATACAAAGCTTCCGCACAATCTCTGAAAATCAATGTCTTCTTCAAATGCTAAACGTTATGAGATTAGAAGAAGATACATCATCATACCTTCCAATTCCAACATATATGAGCCATGAGTGAGAACTAAAGTTTAGCGAGGAACAGGTCAAATAGAAAGAAGAATCATAAAGTAATTCACCAAGAAGTAAAGCTTAAACAAGACAAAAGTGATCAAGAACAAGTCATCACATCAAGTTCTGAAGATCATGATCACGGTGTTAAAGATTGAATTACCTAAAGCACATCAAGTGAAGTACCCTATCAATCAACGGCTAAAGAGACAGCACGAGTGAGCTTCAACACTTCTCATGACCCTCACTAGGTAGATAGTAGGAACTCGTAAATGTGACCCGTACAAGAGCATCGGTCACTAAAAGATACAGACAAAAGTCTAGCTCGTTTAAGCGTGTAATATTATGTAAACGGGCCATTAATGAAAAAGCCCATCAAAGCACAAAGGCCTCCTAGGCTAATCCTTTATTAGTATAAATACACCTAGTTTAGTCAAAATTAGGTTAGCTAGTCATTATATTATTGTTAGGGTTTCTAGCCACCAAAAAGGTTTTCTTTCAATCATCAATAAAGTTTTAATTTTCTGCATCTTGATTCTACACATCATTGTTAAGGTTTGTATGAATGATCATGGAACCTACAAATAGGTTTCCTTCTATCCTAAAGATTTTAGGAACATTGTCCATTTCATTGGGGTTGTCATCATCCTCGGTTTCTTCTTCATTGTGATTAGAAAGATGGTGAAATTTTACGTATGAACTTTTAGAATGCTTAACCCAAGTATGATTGAGCCTATACACTCCTTTGTAAACCATTCATATGCAGCTCCTATGAGTGAAACAGGGAAAATACTAAGCCTGAATCAGTTTTGAGTCAACCCATTGATTTTGATCAGCCCAAAAATTTCGAGAAATTTATTGATGTGTTCGTATGCGTTTTCCCTATCATTCCCATTAAAAGCATCATTGTGTATCTTCACTAAGAATGTTCCTTGTATTTCAACGATACATTTCTCAACCATTCTTCCTTTGTTGTCATTAGAGATGAAATTCTTTTGGTAGGGGTTTTCGAAAGGTGAGAGTAGTTCCTTGGTATAACTTCTTGTCATGCACTACCTGAAACAAATGACAATAAATCAGTAGGATATGTCCTGATGAGAGAAATCAAATTTGGAATCAAAACAGATGGAGTTTTACTACTGTTACTGTATCAGATGACAAATACGCCGTATTCAATTGGTTTGAATACGCCGTATAGGTCTGTTGAATATCAGTACGCCGTATAGAGTTAACCGAATACGCAGTATTGTTTGGAAAAAAAATACGCCGTTTAGACAGTAAAAACTCAATACGTTGTCTTGATCAAAAGGTTTGATACATCGTATCCAACTAGTGGATACGGCGTATCAGGTGATCAGTCAAAACAGAATACTGTTTAAACTAATTAAACGCGGGAATTTAAACAAACAGTTTAAACACATAATGCGAATAAATATAAACAGAATTTGAATGATTAGATTACACTAAACTAAATTAAATTAATGGTTAGAAATACTAATAAGAGTAAGGTTTAATTAATTCACTCCCCGACAACGGCGCCAAAAACCTGATGTGCTGTCGTGTAGGGTCAATTATCTGATTATCAAGTTTTAAATTTATATTTAGCCGACAAACATAAAACAACACTTTAACGAGATGTGTACCCTGTAAAGATGGAGTTCGCGATAAGTAGGGTGTCGAACACTAAGAGTGGAACATTAACCCTATATTCTATTAGTATTTTAATTAGTCTATTTACTGGTTAAACCTATGCTATGTACGTTGTCTAATGATATGGGGGTTTTTAGCCAGAGAGACTGGCATAGGTTTGGTGGAAACAAATACCAATTTAATACACAATAAACATAAAAGAAGAAGATTAGAAGATAGAAAAGCGGTACAAGACAAATGATAGAAAACTATATTAGCCATATTAAATATGGTTCAATGCTGGTTTGTTTGTTTTAGTGCAATGATTTACTTATCTCGAAGCGGCAGATCATTGTTAAGACTTAGGCGGGACATCATCCTAAGACCTAAACATGATTAATCCTATCACAATTAACGCATCCGCATAAAGCATCATTTAGTTTAATTATAATCTATCTTAGAGAATTAAAGCAGTGGTGATCCTGTTAAAACCCTAGCCCAACAGGACTCTACCCACTTATTATTTGACGGTGTTTTATATACTGGTAGTCCACTATTCTAATCTTTATCAGTTAATTAAGAGCATGATTGCTGAAACATAAGTGGGTCACCTACCGGTCCAACTAAGGTGGTGTTTGTTTTTTAAAAGTTGCCTCTTAACAGCCTCTTAATCTGTCTCGTTCAGACGTGGTCAGACAATTTGGTCATTAAGTGCGTTTGTTTTTTTATTTTCATTCAGAGGCGGTCAGAGGCTGAAACCTCTTACCCAACAAGATGGGGAGGAGATGTCTTACTACCTCTTAATGTGTTTTCTCTTTTCTTCCTTTTATTTTCTTTCTTTCATTTAGCTTTTTTTTCTTTATTTCCTTTTTTTGTTTTATATTATATGTTTTCTCGTCTTTTCCATTCGTATTGATAATATGTTTTAGAGAGAATTGCGTTGTTTTTTTTTGAACGATTATAGAGAGTTAAAAATAACACGATGTCCTTTTTTAGGGATTCATGATCAATGCTTGGACCGTGGTGGTGATCTTCTTCTTCTAAGATTCGTCTTTAGTGCGTTTGGTATAAAGATATGATCTTTGCACACTGAAAAACTCGTTTTTGAGTCTTCATTTATGTGTCTGAATAAAGACTCGATACGCGTATCCTGCAAAGGTTGATACTGTATGAGCTGGAATTCCTTGGAGGGCGTGCTACATTCATAATAAAGCTTTGATTATCATTCCAATTTACTTGATTTACTGTATCCTTTGAATTGTCTCTATTATGGATCGGCAGTATGTAGAATACATGGTTACGCTCGTATTGGGATATTAGTTCAAACGCGTGTTCTTGTGAAGGTCTTGGGCGGATACGCCGTATTCTTGAGTTGGTTATTGGTTATTGGTGAGAAATTTCAGCAATCTCTATGTCTTCGTTTTAGCTCTAAAATTATGCGCCTTTTGCTTGTCTTCACAATAAACACTGCCAATTACTGTTTTTCAACTCTTAAAGCTATTAAGTACAAATAATTACATATTTATTATAAAAGTGGGTAAAAAATAGATGAGGTAAATTGATATAATAAAGTGACCTTAAATTGGATGTCTATCAACAATCACATTGTAATTTTCTTGTATGACACAATCATCATCCCAACAATATAAGCAACAATCAACTACACATTATAGATCTAATGCAAAAATATGAATGTAAGGCGATAAGGTTATTAATGATGTAAAGCAAAAAGTTAAATTAAAGGGTAAACCAGACGCGATGATTTTAGTGGTTTGGTCCACGAATCACTCTTTCTCCATACTCACTTCCTGAGTACCAACTGAGAGTTACTTCATAGTCAACAAGCTCCCTTTAGGCGGAGGAAAACGACAAACTAAGGTCCTACACTGGATTTTCGAAACTAAGCCAAATGTTGAGTTTTAATCCTAGTAGAACCAATCTATCACAAACTAACACATACTCACAACAATTCTCAAAACTTCTCTTCACCACACAAATTCACATCACTTCACGACTTCACTTCACTTCACGACTTCACTTCACTACTTCTTTACTACGATTCACAACTTCTTCACCTAGACACTACTTTGATCACACCAATCTAACACTACTTAGAAGAGTACCAGATCTAACTATAACTTCCTATGATCACCACGATCATAACGGACTTTACCATACCTTGATCATCATGATCTAACTATTTATGACAAGTTTGGAATACATGACTGATTAATACATTATGAATGTTAAGAATGTCAGGAAATGCTCTAACTAAAACTACATTAAAATAGTATCTTGATGATATGAGAGTTCTTCTTTTTGTACTTGGAAGAAATAACTTGAATCATTGAAACAAATGCTTATGATCAAAGGTTTTTAGAATATGTGTGAGATGTATAAATTGATTTGGGACAGAAAGAAAAGGTGCAAAAGGTTAGAAAGTAGGGAATAGTCTAGTATTTATAGGCAAACTGGGTTGACTTTTTGTCTGGGCGGTCCCCTTAATTAGGGTGTCGGTCCCTTTAATAATTAAGGCAACCGTCCTTATAATTAAGGGGGCGCCCAGCCTGGACGCTCCCTATTTTGTCTTTTCTGGGGGAGGTGTTTTCTGGAACATTTCTAGCCATTTTTAGGTAGAAAATTTGAATTCAAAATATTTATTTGAATAAAACATTTCTTTTAAATCCAAAAATATTTTGTAAAAGTTATAAAAATGTTTGTGACATTTTTATAAGAAACTATGAGGTTAAATAAAAATTCTTTTGATCATAAAATAAATTAAGCATTTATTTATTCATATCTTAAGTGATTTATATCGGGTGCAAACTTCGTTGAAGCAGACTTGAGACGTCGAGAGATGTTATCGTATGAATGCATTGATGATTTGTGATCACGAGTAACTTAATCACTTTACGTTATGTGTTATAAGTTACATGGTTGTCATCACCAAAACATGAAGAGAATGTATAGATTAAATATCGTAATATTTCTAGAAACAATCTCACTTTTTGATGATGACAAAATATGTAAACTATAAGTCATAGTAAAATGTATAAGTTACTTGTTTACACTTCTTCTCCCCCTTTTGTCGAAGCAAAAAGGTGTGATCCTTAGGCGAGACTTATACTATACTTCAAACCATGAACCAAAAGGGCGAGCTTGCATTATCCCCAGTGAAGTCTTGCTCCTATCAACCCCGTTTAATCATCCCAAGATATCTACTTTGACACTCGAGCACCCCTTAGATCAAATTTGTTGCAAACTCTTAACCTACATCAAGGGTTAGTTTCGTGCAACATGATATATATATATTAGTAATATTACTTTATTTATATTATATAATAGTATATATATATATATTATATCTTTATTTATATATATATAGGATATTAAAGGTGGATTACACATATCAAGAAATGTGTAGATGTCATAATGGTTGCAACTCCCCCTCGGTATATGCTCCCCCTTATTTGGGGCACCAAGGAATCAAGCTACAGAAGTGTGCTACAAAAAAATTAGTAGAAAAGTGCACATATATATACCAATAATGATAGCTAAATATATATATAGAAATACACTAACGGGGAACAAGACATGCATGTCTTAGATATATGCACTCTAAACTATGATATTTTAAAAGAAAATTTAAAACCTAGAGACATGCATCTCGTTGGTTGTAATAACAACAACTATAATCCATGATAAAGGGAATCATGACATATTACTTAAGACACAAGAATGTTTAGGAACCAATGATAAAGTTCGACCGGCACATGCTTAAGGACTAATTGACCAATTTCCTTCGGTATAATACCGACTTTAATAAATGAGAACAAATTTCGTTTATTGATTCACACACTATTATTATAAGAATAACATCTTCCAAGATGTCATTTGGATAAGGAGTATGAACGTATTTTGATTGACATGTTCCTTATGGTATCATCATTTAACCAAGATAATGATATGGATTTGAATAGACTAAGGGTTGTATTGAGAGATTCCTAAATCCTCAAGGTTTCTTTGTTAAGCATTATGTCTGCTTTTATGTTTGGAAGTGTTTAAGGATTAAACATCTATCGTAAGACTTTAGATCAAACTTAAATGTGATGATAGGATGGATTTAAGGAGGGGGAACATAAACAAAGAAGGATGAGCAGGAATGGAAAGGGAAGGTGTTAACTAAAGGTTTGTTGGGTGTTTTGTTTGTTGTTAATGTTGATGAACAAAGGTGAAAATGTGAAATAAGGTAGTAGTTCTTTTCATAGTCAACGAAAAATGACAGGACCCCACGACTGTGTGTAGATGACTCAACCAACACTTGAAGATTGAATATCTCTTGTGTTCTTCACTTTCTAGAAAGTGAAATGGTTGGATGATAAGACATATTTCATTACGAAATTCACTTGAGTTTTGACAACATAGGCACAAATGCTTATGAGTGTGAGGATATGAGGTTGTGATGCATTTCATTACAAAATTCACTTGACGTTTAACAACATAGGCACACATGCTTATGAGTGTCAGGATTATGAGATGAGATGCAGTGCATATTGATTTCATTAACTTTTGTTAGCCTTAAATTATGGGACTAATCCGGAAATTAACATTTATCATTAATAGTGGGTCGTGAGTTAGTTTAGCTAGTCGATATCGGGACTATAAATTAACTCCCTCCATACTTCCATGGATGGGGTAGGAGTAGCTTCACATTGTATAAGTGTGAGTGTGTGTGTGTCTTTTTCTCTATTAAACCACACACATCCTCAAACCTTACTCAACTTTCTCTTTTTTTTCTATTCTCTTTCTTTTCTTTTCCTTCCCCCCCCCCCCCCCCCCCCCCCCCCCCCCCCCCCCTTTTTTCTTTTCTTTTTCTTAATAATGAATTAAATTGATGTTCCACTTTATCGGCCTCCGGATCATTGTTCATTATGGGTTGATCTATACTAAACAATTGGCACCAGAGCATTAGGGGGAATCCGTGTTGTTGATCTAACTGATTTTTGTGGGTAAACAAGATTCATATTCATGGTCATAAAAGAAGTCCAATTAAAAAAAATCAACCCAGAATTTTTGTGTGCTTAGATGTGTGAATGGTATGGTATTAAGCAAGATCTAGCATTGGGTAGCTAATTGTGCAGAGAATCAAGTTAAGGAGGTTCAAAGAAGGCTGAGTTATAGGGATTTTAGGTGGAACATCGTATATTTCGTGTTGCGTTTTGCTCTCTGGCAAAATTTATGTTGCGTTTTGATTTCTTTTGTTTGCGTTTTGACTTCCTTCTTGGTTGCGTTTTCTGGACTTCATAGCGTTTTGACCTTTGCGTTTTGACTCATTGCGTTTTTGATCATTTCGTTTTGACTCATTGCGTTTTGATCATTGGTTTGACTCACTGCGTTTTGGTCACGCGTTTTGACTCATTGCGTTTTGGACATTGGGTTGGTTTTGACTCACTGCCGTTTTGACTCATGGCGTTTTGACATTGGTTGTTTTGGTTCACTGCGTTTTGATTTACAGGTTGCGTTTTGAAGACACGACTGCGTTTTTGACTAAACTTACTGCCCAATTTTTTTTTTCATTGCGTTTGATTAGAAAATCTTGTGTGAAGACAAGGGTTTTAGTAAAACGGCAATAACTTTTGATACGTAAACTCCGTTTTAGGCCGTGACCTCTCAATCGAAGAAAAAAACGGAGACGGATCTCGCTGTAACCATCCTTTCGTGGTTAAGGATTTTCTAAGGCCCAAAAGCTCGTTATACTATGTTCATTGACATTTTTAGTTTTTTGGAATTTGTGTTACACTTGTTTTTGTTGCTAGCTCACGGCCATCTGTATTTTGAGGCCCGTTTCAGTTTGGTGAGCTAGTTTTAAACAATCTGCTGTAACTTAGCCAGATAAATTATCTGTTTTTAGACTATTAATCATTGGCGCTGAGTACCGAATCAATTCATTCACGGTTGGTTTCTATGGATTTTGTAAAATCCCGTTAATTCATTTATCTGGTTGTAATCATAGACGTGTTAAAATCCGGGTAAAAGTGATTGCTTACAAACCACAATCAAGAACCCAAGACTCATAAAACACAATCAAACCATAACAACACACCACACAAACAACAACACTTAATCCCAAACGATCTGAAAAGATTCACTTAAATATGGACAAAAATGGGCTTGAGATTCGGATTACGATGAATGTGATTACGAAGTTGGATTTGGTATCCTTATTTGCAATTGAAGTTGGATCTTCACCAAAGGGTCTACTTATTTCATCATCGTGACTTTCTTCTATTTTCTATCGATGATGACGGCTTGAACGTATACATTTATGATTAAGACTTGGATTATCTAGTTTCCAGCGGTCAAGGGGTGGTTGGATGAAGACCTGGACAACTATCACTTAAAGGAGTTACGTTGTAGTACTCAGTGTCACACGCAGATGTCGATGTGGATAATTTCAAGAGGTGTTGTACCTCTTATACTTTTGATGGAGTATAAGGTACTTAGAGATTTTCTTCTGCACCATTCTTCAATCAACAATAGTGCAAGATTAAGTAACAAATTTGGGGGATTTTACTTCAGTTTCAAGTTTGATATATCGGGTCTACTTCACCATGTGATCACGACAAAAGCCTACAGAATACGAGGTTGGTAAGTTAGCCAGAGAGTTTAAAGATGTAATCAGCACTTCTCACGGGTATTTTTGTGCTATTCCAAGACAAAGATACTTCACAGTCTAAGCAAAATCTTCAAAGTTCTTCGATGACATTCATTCACAAGACCTTGATTATACCAAGTGTTCTTGATTTCTTGCTTCATTCTTCTCTACGGTTTTGAAGTCAAGAGGGGGGGGGTTTAAAATGGGGAAATATTTTTTGTATATAAGATTGTGCTTATGACAAGAACTTCTCAAATGTTCATGAACGTTACACGACAATGATGCTTCCGAGAGTTCGCAACCATCATGGGGGAAAATGTGTACATCCGGGACTTAATTGACTTTGATGTTACCATGTCAACTTCCAGGGGGAAGTAGTGTATACTACTTCACTAAGAATGGTTTGTGAAGTATTCTGCAAACATGAGAAGAACAGTTGCTGATTTCTCGCATGCACCCCCGAACGAATATTATCTCACACAAGCCCTGATGACAGAAGCAGTGGAGTTGGTTGTGGTTTTTTGGACTTCTACAAAATTTCGCTGTGCATTTGATGAACAAGTAGAAGATTGTTCAGTTACATCAATGTTCAGAATCTTTTTTTTGTTTTTCTGCTTAATATAGGGATGTTGTTTTAGGGGGAAGCCGATCAGAACTTCGCAAAAAGGTAGTCTTATGTAGAAAAGCCTTTTCTAAGACTGTGCATGAATTGGGGGGAAGTTAATCCAGTTTCATGATTACTTAACAATGGTTCAGAAACAAGTAAGACAATGATGATCCAGGCTGATAATACAGTTTAAGACGAGGAGATCTCAGAAGTCAACTTCGTTGTGGACAGCGCTTTGGTTTAAGACTTATATTACGTGTGTTTATTTTGTATTGTTGGAACATTGTAAGTAATTCCGTTATGTAATAATGTCCACATATTGGGGATGATGTTAGCTTAAAAATATGGTGGGACTAATCGGGAATTACATTTATCATTTTTAGTCGGTCGGGGTAGTTAGTAGTCGATTAGCGGGACTTTAAATTCGCCCTTTCCATACTTCCTGGGGAGGGTAGGAGTTCACTTTGTAAAGGACGCATTTCATTACGAAATTCACTTGAGTTTTGACAACATAGGCACAAATGCTTATGAGTGTGAGGATATGAGGTTGTGATGCATTTCATTACAAAATTCACTTGACGTTTAACAACATAGGCACACATGCTTATGAGTGTCAGGATATGAGGATGAGATGCATTTCATTATGAAATTCACTTAACTTTCAACAACATAGGCTCACATGCTTATGAGTGTCAGGAAATGAAGATGAGACGCATTTCATTATGAAATTCACTTATAGGGAATGGTTACATGGTGAATCTTCTTATGAAGATGACTAGGTGGATGGCTCGAGATTGGTAGTGGTAAGGATGACTCGGTTTTACATTGTTAGTTTCTAGCGAATAAGAATCACATATGTGAGTTCTTGAGAGTATTTGGTTAAAGGATATATGTGAATAGGTGTGTTTTCCCTTCCGTTTTAATTCATGCTCATCCAGACATAAATTGTGGAATAAAAAGAGTAAATGAAGAAAAATAAAGACGAAAGCGATGAGCTTGACAATGTCATGACGGATGACGGTTAGCATACGATGAACTTCATCCACGAAGTTATGTAGCTCTTCTCGAGTATTGCGAATGCTCATAGAACAATCACATTATGAGGTACGAGGTTGTCTTAAAGGTGGTAGTGAAAATGTGGACGGAAGATATTAACCATCTATATAATAATAGAGGCATGATTAAGGTTTTTGTGAAACGACTTAGACATGAACAATGAGTGACATTTTAATTTGCATTTCGCGAATTAAAAATGCTTAAAAATTTCGGATGAAATGATTAAGTTGTCGAGATTTATCGGAATTTATTTAATAGTAACAAGACTATTAAAATGAGAATGACACGTTTATGAGATTTGTTTCATCATTCCTAGACCTAGACTTAAAAAGGTTCACGTTTGAGTGGTTTGGTAAGGATGTCGGCGATGTTGTCTTCCGATGAAACTTTTTTGATGAAGATATTTCCTTTTTAGGGGACATTGTCTCGAAGGAAATGACGACGAATTTTGATGAGGTTTTCTAACCAATATCGATTGATATGTCCGAATCCTTCATTTGTGTATGAGGTGAGCATGATGATAAACCATCGTGACATTCCTAAGTGGATGGAAAGGACTAACGGAAGTGAGATACTAGTCTTAAGGTGTGTATATTAAAGAGGCTACGATCACTTATGTAGAAACTCGTAAGACCTTTGTCACACGAAGGTTGATGTAAGCTTTTAGCTTTAGGAAGAGCATTTTTAGACATATGTTTTTATAATTGTAAAAGGCTGAATATGAAATTTTCGATACAATGACATTTAACGTTTGCGATCGCAAGTTAAAGATACTTAAATATTTCGGATGAAATATCTAAGTTGTCAAACCTACTTGGAGAGTGGATTATTTGGAAGAAGGCGAGATGATGATTAAGGGAATGTGTAGGTGAAGACTCTAGGAGATATAAGACAATTTTATGACTCTTTTGACTTTTTAGATTTGTGACACGGACGCGAAGAAAAATATTATAGTGTGAGAAAATATATACCTAGATGCATAAGACATATAGATATAGGCATATAAGTTTATCTAAGCATGCATCGACACAATAATCAACGAGATTAATGTGTAAGACTCTATGGCATTTAAACGTTAATTGTCATATATTAAGCTAATATAGTGTAGGTGTACAATTAACATGTAAGTCATGTAAAATGACGCATACAAAACATGATAATTTTAAATGTAATCGTCATGTAAACAGTTTAGACATTTTAGCATTTTAAGGGAGGGGCATGTGTCATTTTTAGAAAAAAACTAAGAAATATTTTATCTAAATTGCTAGAAAAAGACAAATGCCTTTATAGTGGACATGCATTTAATATCTAAGTAATTAAACGTTGAGCATCAAGATTATGAGGACATATAATTGCATTACATGTGAACAAGTAATCATCTTGAAACATTAAAGCACATATGTGAGGTACATTGTGTCTAGATTGACTAAGGAGAAGCCTAATTTCTACGTGCTTAGTGTGTACTCCTAATGAGATACAAAGTCTATCGATGTAGACTATCATTAGGCATATTTAGGAAGAGCCATTTAATCAAATTAGAGAATGAATATGAGACTATTCATTCTATGGTGCTCATCCGGCAAAACTCGACTATTTTTACGGGTTATACACCGAACCCAACTTCACTCTTGGAAGCAATTCAACCGTTAGGTCAAATTGAATTTCTAGTGCTATAGATTCTCTAGTAGTCATTCTTATGTTAAACAAAATAGAATTCTTATATTTGCCTAATAAAATGTAGCAAAGATAAAAATTTGTGTTATCTTTTCATAGAGGGCCTAACAGACACCACTAACATACAATATACCATTTTGCATAATCCTAATCAAGATGTGTGGAATTCTATGATAAGAGTAAGCTAGATGTTTTAATCTTTTGTTCAATATCTACAGGTTGTTTGGTTTTGATTACATATTGCTTGATTTAATGGATGTCTTATATTTAGTCATCTTACATGTCTAGTTGTCACATGTGATATTTAAAAAAAGGGTTTTTTTTCAAAAGCCAAGAGATGTGCTTATTTGTGACAATGACAAATATGTTATATTGAGAGTGTTTTAAGAATTCTCTATTTCATGTTATGTGAAATGAATCTCAGCAATATTATTTATCTTAAATGGGTTTGTGATTCTTTAATAAATAATTGAAAAGAGACATATTTTATTTTTTAAACAAATATGCTTTTCTAAAATTATTCTTCTTATCAATGTTGTATATTATAATTAAATAAGTATTTGAATAAATGTATTTTTACTTGTTTATGCATTGACACATATTTTGATAGGTTATTCTAATAACTTATTTTTTCAAAATTAATGTATTATATTTTCTGTAACACCAACCATTTTATGCTACGAAGAAAATAAAATGCATAGGATATATATTATCCTTAATCAATGTATAATACGATCATGTCCGATAAAGATCCTAAACATAAAAAAGTTTTCCCAAACACCATGTATCGCAAGTAGAATAAATAAGATATATTATCTTATTTTGAGAATTTAGTTACAAGTGAATCTTAGATTTAAGTTGTGCCTTTTAGTTGTATGAGCAAAGTTTATATATGTTGTTAGTTTGCTCTCGTTTTTTGTTTTTACAGAATAAACAATTTACCATTGCATTCACTGTAAAATTCTTGAATAATTTTTAGACGACACATCCAAGTCCAATCCTAATTTTATATGTGCCTAATAAAATGTAGCAAAGAAAAAAATTTGTATTATCTTTTCATAGAGGGCCTAACATGACTCAACTAACATACATTAATTCTAGTTTGCATAATCCTAATCAAGATGTGTGGAATTCTATGATAAGAGTAAGCAAGATGTTTTAATCTTTTGTTCAATATCTATAGGTTGTTTGGTTTTGATTACACATTGTTTGATTTAATGGATGTCTTATATTTAGTCATCTTACATGTGTAGTTGTCACATGTGATATTTAAAGGGTTTTTTTTTCAAAAGCCAAGAGATGTGCTTATTTGTGACAATGCCAAATATGTTATATTGAGAGTGTTTTAAGAATTCTCTATTTCATGTTATGTGAAATGAATCTCATCAATATTATTTATCTTAATTGAGTTTGTGATTCTTTAATAAATGATTGAAAAGAGACATATTTTATTTTTTAAACAAATATGCTTTTCTAAAATTATTATTCTTATCAATGTTATATATTATAATTAAATAAGTATTTGAATAAATGTATTTTTACTTGTTTATGCATTGACACATATTTTGATAGGTTATTCTAATAACTTATTTTTTTCAAATTATATGTAGTATATTTTCTTGTAACACAACCATTTATGCTACGAAGAAAATATAATTATGTGTGTACGTTAGAACCATGCAAGCACAAGCATTTTCTTTTTCTTAATTACTAATGTATTAATACAATTTTTTATTTTGTTTAACCAACCCAAGATCAAACAAAGCAAGTTGTTGAAAATATTTAAACGTGTTGTTGAAAATAGATTAAATCGTTAGAAATATTTAGGTGACTAGTTTTAACACATTTATAATATACTTGACAAGTTATTGAACTCTTATTCCTAAGTATATTCTCATACTTGAAAAGATTTTTAAAATGTTAATGTAACATTTGTAAATTAAATGATTTATGCCTATATGTAATGCAAGAACAATTTCGCAATCTTAATGCAAGAAGTCTAGCATAAGTTCTAGTTATGCATAATTCGAAAAACTAGCTACAAACAAATAATGTATATGGCACATGTGCTTAGACATTCAGTTAGCTTAATTACAAATAGCAACGATCATTTAATAATTTCTACTAACAAACTTAAGACATAAAGAAGTGCACATAATCATATAGCATAACACATAAAATGCTTGTCGTCGTTTTCTGTATTAGATACAACAATGTATACATAGCTTGGTTCTATTTGAAAACAAATTAGTTTCTTCCCCATTTCAAAAATTAACCAATTTTAATAATTTTGAAAGGTTAATTACATCATTTTTCAAAGATATACCGACTAGAAATGTCCGACTCGAAAGGAAAAGATAAAACACAAGTATTACGTTAAAACGAGACTCAACATTTTGGACAATAAGTAGTATTTTGCCTTTCTGACTAACTTAAGTTTGAAATAAATACTTGAAAGTATTTTTATATGAAAGTAGACTCAATTATCTTCGAAATGGCGGCTGGCACGACTTCTACGGACTTACGGTTGATTTTATATGAATTTTCAAAGTTTCTAAAAAAGTGTCGAATCAGACAAGTGGTCCCCTAAAATATAATAGGGCCGGCCAGGAATTAAGGGGGTCGGCCTTACACTTTAAGAGGGCCGGCCATCTGACACTCAGATTTGCCATTTTTTATACAAAATTGTTTACTGACTTTGCAAAAAGGTGTACAACTTTTTGAACTTGATACCGAACATATAACACTTATTTTAAGCATCATTTTTTACCTCAAGCTAGTATAATTAGTGTATTTAACAACAAAACAAATACAAGTTAAGCAACAAAACACTTTTCATATTTAATCCCCCTTCATGGGTAATTTGATACATGGATCGTACTCAATTTTTAAAACTATTTGTTTTAAAAATTAGAGCAACCTGGCTCTGATACCAAATGTGGAAACTGTAGAATACCAATTGTGGAAATCATAGAGGGGGAGGGGGTTAATACGTTTCCATTTAAAAATTTAAAATATTTAGTATAAAATAATCCATCAAGTTAGATGCAATATGGAAAGTGTGAATAATACATCTATATCCACTAGAACATGTCATAGCAAGATAATCACAATCACAATGTTAACTTTTATCTATGACACAATCATCATCCAAACAATATAAGTAACAATCAACACACATATAGATCTAATGCAAATATAAATGTAAGACGATAAGGTAAATAAAGATGTAAAGCGAAAAGTAAAAGAAAGTGCAAACCGGACGTGATGATTTATAGTAGTTCAATCACGAAGCACCTCTTCACCCTACTTCACTCCCCGAGTACCCAACTCGAGAGTTACTTCACTAGTCAACAAGCTCCCTTTAGGCGGAGAAAACCGAACACAACTAAGCTTACACCAATTTTCGACACTAAGCCAAATGTCAAGTTCTAATCCTAGCTAGAACCAATCTATCACAACTAACCACACTACTTCACAACAATTCACAGCTTCTTTTCACCACACAACTTCACTTTACTTCACGACTGCACTTCACTTCACGACTTCACTTTACTTCACAACTTCACTTCACTACGATTCACAACTTCTTCACCTAGACACTACTACGATCACACCAATCTAACACTACTTACTAAGATCACCCCGATCTAACTATACTTTCTATAATCACCACGATCTAAAAACTATACACACCATGATCACCATGATCTAACTATTACACAAGTTTAGAATACATGGACTCGATCTATACATTGTAAATGTAAGACACGTCACAAACACACTAACTAAACTACATAACTTCGTATCTTGATGATAACGAGAGTTCTTCTCTTGCACTTGGAGGAATAAGCTTGAATCACTTGGAAATAAATGATTATGATCAAAGGTTTTTAGAATATGTGTGAGATGTATAAACTGATTTGGGACAGAAAGAAAAGGTGCAAAAGGTTAGAAAATCAGTCCGGTTTAGTTCAGTATTTATAGGCAAACTGAGTTAACTTTTTGTCTGGGCGGTCCCATTAATTAGGGTGTCGGTCCCTTTAATAATTAAGGGGACCGCCTTTATAATTAAGGGGGCCGCCCAGGCCAGACGCTCCCTTTTTTGTCTTTTCTAGGGGAGGTATTTTCTAGAACATTTCTAGCCGTTTTTAGGTAGAAAATTTGAATTCAAAATATTTATTTTGAATAAAACATTTCTCTTAAATCTAAAAATGTTTTGTAAAAGTTATAAAAATGTTTGTGACATTTTTATAAAAAATGTAAGGTTAGATAAAAATTCCTTTGACCATAAAATAAATTAAGCATTTATTTATTCATACCTTAAGTGATTTACGTCGGGTGCAAACTTCGTTGAAGTAGACTTGAGACGTCGAGAGATATTGTCGCATGAATGCATTGATGAATTATGATCACGAGTAACTTAAGCACTTTACGTTATGTGTTGTAAGTTACATGTTTGTCATCAACAAAACATAAAGAGAATGTATAGATTAAATATCGTAATATTTCTACCAACAGAATGTTTAGATACATGAGTATTTGGTCTCTTTGAAGATACGATTGAAACAATGCGGAAGAAAAACATGGCTGAGGTAAAAAGGAGAAAGGCATAATCTGGTATAGCAAAAGAAACTAAGACCGTGTTGGATAGGTATTTGACTGAGGAGATTGACGGAGATGGTGCATATTTTGAAAGCGACAACTTTACTGTTTTGGGTTGGTGGAAGAAGAGAAGTCCGGCTTTTCCAATATTGTCACTTGTTGCTCGTAATATTCTAGCTATTCCCGTCTCAACAGTGGCATCTGAATCTACCTTTAGTACCGGATGTAGAGTGCTCGACTCATTAAGGACATCTTTAACTCCTCAAATTGTTGAAGCATTAATATGTTGCCAAGATTGGATTCATTCGTCTCATGTTCCCGTTAATGTAGAAGAAAAGATTGAAGACGTTGAAAAGTTTGAAGAAGGTAATTCTCATTATTCTTGTCTATATTTTTCCTTATACCTCTTGTTTACATACATCTGTTACTTATTTATCTACTCATCTTTTTGTAGAGATGCGAAATATTTCAATCGAATCAAGCGTCGGTAATTACTATTTTTTTGGAATTTGAATTGTTGTTTAAAAATTGCGTTTGTTTTATTTATCATATGTTCTCATTGAATAAAATTTCATTAGACATGGAATGAAGAGTTTCAAGATCGAAGACTTTGATGAATCAAGATTGTAAAGTTTTAAAGATGTAAAGACGTTAACTCGTTGATGCTTGAATGGGTATTTTGTGTCTAGTAGTTATTAAAACTTGAATGGGTATGTCATTTTTTAGATATTTTGGCATACCGCTAGGTCTTATTATGTTAATGTATTTTGTGTTTAGTAGATGTTAAAACTTGTCTGGGTATGTCTTTTTGCATATGTTTTGGCATACATTATTACCGTCATGGGGTCATGTGCTACGATTAGTTATTCTCTTAGGAATTTGTATGTATCTGGATTTATGTGTCTCTATATGCAGAACTAGGACCGGTATGTGATGGATATATTATCGGTTACAAGTTCACATTAGTTTTCGAGTATCAGTTGTTTCTTCTTCTCCATGCACTACTTGTGATATTGTCTGACCTGGACACCATGAGCAAGGCTTTATTCCTGAAGGTTTGTGCTACTATTTAAAGTATATTCTTTTTTATAGAGCTCTTTCATAAGCATTTTAACATGTATATGTTGTTTTGATAGATTTACATTGGATTTAAATATCATTCAAATTCATTCATTGGTTTAGTTGTTGATTCTTAATTTGATTTAAGAAAAAGAAAAAAAGGTACATTGTTCGATTTTCGGTTTTGACCCATAAACCGAACCAAACTAGAATTCAGTTTTCGGTTCGGTTTGGTTACAAATTATTTCGGTTCGGTTTGGTTTTCGGTTATGACAAAAAAAAAACTAAAGTACCCGAATAACCCGAGAACCAAACCGATGAACACCCCTAGTTGTATCTCATTTGGCGGTGAGTCAATATCAAATGAGAAATAAAATTAAAATAAGCGTTCAGATGAGTTAGAATCAAATGAGAAACAAAATTAAAATAAAATAAGTTGAGAAGAAAATAAAAACCACATATTTCAGATGCATCTACAAAAGTATTTTAAATTTCTTTCTTTTATTTGAAATGTTTGACTGAGAATACTTTTCACTCTTCTCATTTTATTTTCTTTTCTCACTAGATCTCTTCACCACATTTCTTAAGCATTCTAATATCAAACAAGTATTCTAGAACCTAAACAGTGTAATTAGGACATATATTGTTAGTTTTATGTTTTTGCTAAGCTGACGTCATTAACATGCATTGGACTAGCTATCGTGTATGTGTGTAACGCAAGGACTATATATGTCAATATGTAATAAATGGTAAGTACAAAAGCTATAAATACCCCTCTAGACTCTCCTAGAGGGGTGTGGGTAAGCATTAGGTTATTGTTGTCTTCTTTTCAAAGCTAATAAACATTTCTTTGCTTTCCATCCTCTCTCTACTTTTTCTCACTAAAACCATGTTTATTCGTGTGGTTTGATCTTCCCCAACCTCCCGAAAGGTGTTTCTTTATGCTAATAAGTGGTATCAAAGCTCCTAAGGGGTGGTTTGTGGTTGTTTGTGTCAAATTTGTGTCGTGTTTGGCTATTCGAACACAAGCGAGTTCATGTTCTAAATAAGCGAGTTCGTGTTCTGAATAAGCGAATTTATGTGTCTTATGGAGTTTTAATCCTCAAGACTTGTTCTTGTCTTCAATACATATGTTCTTCTTTCTCTCGTATACATTTTAACAAGTCCTTGTGGTTTTAATTCGTGTTTTGTTTCAAATGAGCAAGTTCGTCTAGGGTTTAAGCGAGTTGTGTTTGTTTTCGTTAGTTTATCTATTTCAAAAACGATTCTTGCACGCTTGATACTTAAAGAAGTTGTGTTAAGGTATTGGAATGTGTTTAGGATTCTTTTTTATAAGCAAAAACGAAAACACAAACTCAAAATATCGATTTTAAAAGCTTTGTAATAAGCGAATTCTAATAGTTGTGTTTTTAACAAAAAAAAGCTCTAGATCTTCACTTGTTCATGTGTTTGAATCAGCAAGTTTATGTTTTTATGAAAATTAACATGTCCAGATCATTTATATACAAGCATGTTGGATTATAACATGTTAAAAAGGTGGTTTTTGAATCTTTTAAGGCTTTTGTTTTCTACGTAAAAAGCGAGTTTCAAACCCACTTTTAAAACCCTTTTAACGAATTTTAAACTCATATTTGAAACCCTAAGAGCGAGTTAAAATATGCGAGTTCCCCATAAGCGAGTTGCGCTTTGTTGTAGAAGGCGAGTTCAAAACCCTAATTCCATAAACGAGTTCTGATAAGCGATTTAGAGTTGTTCTTTATTAAAAGCGAGTTGAGAACTCACTTATGCAAAAAGCGAGTTGTTATTGTACGTCATAAGCGAGTTCGAACTACACATTTAGCGAGTTAGGGATTATTGGGTAATAACCGAGTTGCAAAAGCGAGTTAACTCATAGGTAAAAAGAGATTTAGGGCTGATCTCAAGCTGAGGGGAATTTTAGTAATTTACCGTATTATCTCAAGACTTACAAGCCCTAGATATTCTAATCTAAACTCTAATTTCATTTTCAAAACCCTAATTCACCTATTTAACACAACTTACATCAAAACATATTTCAAAGAAACCAAAATACGATCACTTTCACGACATATAAACATAAACATACGACTTACTGCGAAAAATATCCTTATCAGGATTCATTTTTGTCATCAAGGCTAGTACTGGGTATTCAATGACTACGGGTTTTGTACATTGCTGCTTATTTGAGTTTGAAGTGGTTTCTCATGGATACGTATACTTATATCATCTTTGATTATTTCTTTCTCTCACACGAAGATGATTTGTTCGGGCTTACATTAATTAGGATGAAGACTTACAATTCAAGTTAAGTTTGTGATTCTTTCTTCCTTTACCCCACAAAGTAGCTATCACTTTAAGTGACTCCTGAAAATGAGGATGTGTTAAGAGGTTTATTACTCATTATACTTTGTTATTAGGGTATAAGGTACACCGTTCTTTGTCACATGGATAGTACAAGATTAAGACACAAGTCTAGGGTATTTTGCTTCATTCTCGGGTTTGTCATATCAGGTTATCTTCATATGTGGTCATCAGTATTAGCCGATTGAATTGATAAAGGGGATATGGTTGTCAGTAGGGTTGGGTTGACCCAACCCAAACCAGAACCCAAACCCGATAAGGCTTATCGGGTCGGGTTAAAAATTCTAGTCGGGTTGTTTTGACCCAAAACTCGATAACCCGATAGTGTTATCGGGTCAGGTTAGGGTTACATAATTATTGTTATCGGGTCAACCAAATAAGACTCTAAATCAAAATTAATATTTTAAAATAATAGTTTTTAAAAGCCCTATACAATTATACCAGTAGCAATATGCATGGGATCTTTGTTTGTTCTTCTCATATGCATCTCGGTATGAGAAAATAAGTGTCAGACTGCTAGTTAATAAATGGTTGTTGTCATATTTGTATCATTGGCATACATTAAACATTGACTAATTAGGCATTGTTCATTAACGATTACAAGTCAAAGCCTGATTTAAGTGAAAGAATAATGGTAATGCTTTTAGTTATTTACTAGTGCTAATGTTGCAATTTGCAAATAGATATAAAAAAAGTCTTGTAACTTTCGAGTGTTAATGAATATAACAGTTATCCTTTTTGTTCAAAATGAAGACAACCCACTTGAGTACAATGAATACGCTGCTTATAATCCTAAACAGGTAAGTATAGTGACTTTTGAGTATCATTTTTATTTACATGGATATAATAGTTCTCATGTGGATAATATAAAAGTTCTCATTTGTAGTATCACCCGATAAACCGAATTACCTGACCCGATAAGACCCGACCTGAATATCACCCTAAACCGATAACCCGATTCCTTATCGGGTCGGGTTACGGGTGAATTTTTAAAAATTAAAACCTAACTCAACCCGACCCGATAAGACCCGATTAACCCGACCCGATAACACCCCTAATCACCACCACTTTGTGATATATGACGAACCATGTTGAATCCATATGTTTACACAAGTGATCAACATTTTAATACATTTTGTATTTCATTTTTCCACAATTCTATACATAATGGTTGTTAAGATCCTGATCCTGATCTTAGGATCTTACGATTTTACGATACTGTGAAACAAAAATGATCCGGATCCTACATAGGATATTTGCATGCTTAAGATCTCATAGGATCCCAATCTTAACCATAGGATCTTAAGATCTACTCCGATCCGATCTTACTTTTTTTGAACCACAAACTAAAAAACTACAAATTTATGGGTTGTGTTTCATAGAATTTTAAAAACAACATGTTTATCTTCTTAAATATTTCATAATCATAATTTAAGACAACATTTCTATGAAACATTCATATAATTTTATGTTTATGATATATAATAATATGTAGATTTGTATAATATTACAAAGATTATTAAGACAATGACATTATAGTATGCTCTTACGATCCCGATCCGACTTTACGATATCGATCTTGCAAAGACGTAAACGATCCTAGGTAGGATCCCGATCTTGAAAACCTTGCTATACATTGTCTTTACATTAAAAATTATACTCATGAGACTAGGACGACCCATGAAGCTAGTTCATCTATTAAACATATACTACAAGATATGCATGAAAAAACTTTGAATTATTCACTATTAAATCCTTAGCCTTAAGGCCAAATGTAAGAAGTAGTTTCAAATAAAAGAATCATCAATCATGTGAAAGAAGAAAGAACTAAACAAAGATTTTTCATTTTTTTTTTGATATTTAGCCATAGTCAACAACTTAAAGGCCTAAAAGACATGTTATAGAGGGGGCTAAATGTCTTTTAGTACCACGTTAGCAAGAGGTCCTAAGAAAAAAATATAGAAATGAATTAACAATAGGGGTCCGGCCCATGTACTTGTTCTTGCTTTCATTTAAACGTGGCCCACCATTTCTCGGGCCATAAAAAACGTGTATGGGCCAAAATAAATGGAGACATAGGGGTGAGCAGAAAAACCAAATAAACCTAATAAACTAAAAACCAAAATCGAATTGAACCGAAAACAATCGAATCGAACTAATAACCGAACCGAATTTACCAAAACCGAACCAACCCGAAGATGGTAATCGGTTTATGGATCGGATATGGGTTTAGCAAAATATAAACCGAAAACCAAATTACAATTAATAATTAATAATTTTTATATATTAATTATAAGTATTTGAGTAAATTGCATTTTTGGTCTCTATGGTTTGACCAAATTGCAAGTTTGATCCTTATTCTTTTGAAAATGCAATGAACGTCCTTATTTTAAAATTTGGCCGGCATATTCAGTTCCTTGGCCAAAGTTGAATGACTAAAATACCCTTTGTCTTCTTACCCTTGAATTTTCAAATGATTATTTATTTATCTATCTATCATTAACCAAAGAACATGAACACACCCAGATTACGACTCTCATCTCCACTCACAAATCAATAACAAAACCACAAACACTTTAAAAAACAATTTCAGATCTGGTAAAAATTAACAAAAAAATGAAAGCCATAAATCTATAACAAAACAACATACGCCTCAGATCTAATCACCACGAGACCAAGGCTCCATCGCATCTTAGATTTAATCTACATAAATCTATAACCTAAAATCTTTCACACTATACCTAAAAATCTCATAATAGCCACTCCACTTTATTCATTAAAGCAGAAGATGAAGAAAATGTTCAATTGGCAACATCATCTCACTCCTTACCCGTATCCATTCTTGTGGTCTGACCACCAACATCAATTGTTGGTGTTGTTCTCACTTAGTTAGTGAACAATAACTACAAAGTTATCATTAACTAACTCATGACTAGCAAGTAAAGAAAACAGTTTATTGTTTGAAAAGATTTTTGTACGTAAATATAGCTAGTAAGTAAAAGACACAAAAATAACTTTTCAACGTTTAACTCTTTTTATTAAGAAGTGTACCCTATTGTATGCGGAACTACAATGGGGATTGAATGACAATGTGTGTGTGTGTGTGATCACCTCACTAATAACTTTGCATAAACCTAAAGTGTTATGAAAAGTTAACTACTATGCTAACCAACTGAGCTTGCTCAGGGACTTAGTAGATTTGGAGGAGTAGATGTGTGTTTGTGAAAGTTACGACTTTGAATGCACAAACTTAACATCTACTCTATTACAAGAGTTCTATTTATACTACCTAGCTAGGGTCACACCTATATGGGTGTTAAGCACTTATCACAGATCTAATAGGTTAGTACATTTGTACTGCTTTGTCCCTATTACAATATCTATTCTAAGTATGGGACAAATGCTCTTTCCGAGTTCAGTCCCTGACACTGAACTTGTCTTATACCCTCTTCAAGATAAGTTGACTTCTAGAGATAAGAGCTTGGACTTATTTGCTTTCAAACTATCCCGCCTATTCTTCAGTCTCTTGTCTTTAGGGCCTTCTAGTTGTTGGAGATCATATGGGGCTCAGTGAGTTTATTGCCATAACTCACTGAACCCATCGCCTTCTTCTTTGGTTCAGGCTTCATTCACTGAGAACCGCCTCACTGAATACTAGAGTCTTTCTTGTAGACTCATGATGAGCATCTTAAAGGCAACTCACTGAGTGACTGTTCACTCAGTGACCTTGAATTATTTAAGGATATTTACACTTAGGTTATTCTGTATTTAAATCCTAAGTGAAAGATCAGTGGGCAATGAAATTGGCCTAACAATCTCCCCCTATTTGGATATAAATATAGCCTAAGTGTTTATCAGTGTGAGTGAGTAAGTACAGCTTCTTCTCATACTGAGTCTAGAAAGAAATTAAGGGATACTTATAACAAAAAGTACTTTATTGATTCGATTACAGGATCATGTCATCTATTACAAAATACAATACAAAGATAATCATAGGAGTTCTTCATTCTACATGGTATCTTAATGCTTCTAGCTTTACTTTCTTGGATTTTAGCTTCTCTTGGTCTAGGTAATTAGTAATTAGCTTTCTTAGCTTCAGGGAGAATCTTGCATTCTCTTCAGTCTTGACCATTGAGGCCATCTCCAGGTATGATACAAGAGAATCCATTCCAACCTTCTGGATATAGTCCCATCTTTAGAATGCATGATCACCAAATACATCTGTGAAGAAGATCCCACATTCAGGTTCTTCGATAACCATATTGTTGACAAAAGGAACACCTTTAAGGAGGCTCCTATTACATTCCAGCCCAGGCACCTTGACTTCAGGTTCC
Organism: Tanacetum coccineum; assembly: GCA_026074375.1. Taxonomy (NCBI): domain Eukaryota; kingdom Viridiplantae; phylum Streptophyta; class Magnoliopsida; order Asterales; family Asteraceae; genus Tanacetum; species Tanacetum coccineum. Next base: position 2,874 of record BQNB010033626.1, on the reverse strand, counting down.
AGTTCCATATGCTTCCTATTTCTTCCTGAGGTTTGGGATGAGGCTTGTTCAGGGATTGAAGCAGGAAGAGCAGATTGAATTCCAAGTTCCTTAGAAATTTCCTTTAATCTTTCATATCTCTTGCTCAAGGATATCATCAAGTCTTTGACTACGATTTAGAGATACCAAATGCACCAAAGAGAAAGGGTTCATGGACTTTAAAGTTTCTACCATTGTTGCCTTTGTAGACTGTTATAATCACTGGCTTGGTTTTTGGATGGATCTTGATATTAGTGATAGGTTCTGGTTTCAGTCTGCCGCTGACAGTCCACATATAGCTATCGTACTTAGGCTTTTTGAGCTCAAGAGATTTTCTAACTCTCTCAGTATGTTGTCTTTTGAGAACAGCATGTTCAGCATCCTGAGCTTTTTTAAACATTTCACCAGCCTTTGCAACTTTAATTGCTTTGGGATCAAGTCCTATTTTTTCAACCTCTTCCTAAACGACTTTGATCACCTCAGGCTTGGTTATTGCAAGCAGCATGGCTTCTTCCTTAGCTTTCTTGATTTGTTCCTCTTTATCCCAGTAGTCTTGAATTTCTTGTTCATTGAGGTAGACTATTTTTCCATTAATCATGAATTCAACTCTAACTGGTTCATCAGGGTCAGGACAAACAATAGATGAGGCTTTAACTAATTTCTTTGAGGGATCATCATCAGACTCAGTTGCAATCCCTTTTCCTTTATCAATATTTGGAGTTGCTTGAGATCTTTCAGGATGAATGATTATTGAGGTGATTGGTTGAGCTTGAGTTGGTGGGATTGCAGTGGATGGGATTGATGAGATTGGAATAGCCAATTTTGGTTCTTCAGTCTCACCCTCAGTGTGAGAAGGAGGTTCTTCAATGGCAGTGGTGTTTACATTCTCTCCCTCAACATTTGCTTGAATGTCAGTGAGAACAAGTGTTAGAGTGACACCGCCTGAGGGAGCTGAAGAGGGATGACCTTGAAAGGCTGCATACATTTCAGTCATCATGGACTTTATCTCGGAAGCGTCCTTCTCGAGAGAAGAAATTTCTCGTTTAAGAGGAGTCTGAGAGAGTTCAACTCCAGACATCCTGGAGCCAAGATTCCAAGCCATGTTGGTAGACGACTTCATCCAGGCAGTTGACGCTTCTTCTTGCTTAAAAGCATGATCTTAAAGAGATTTCACAGCAGACAGAGTGTAGGGAAAAATCATATGCCCTTTCTAAGGAAAGTTCATTTACGTGATGTTGGAAGAGATTTTTGCAAAAGTCTCGTGGCTTCATTGATTTTTTAGTTTGTTGCCATGGTCTTCTTTACAGCACTGTGTATGTTGATGGTTTTTGAGAAGCACTCGGGTGATGACTTTAATTCCTTTAATAGAGATCACTGATGGTAGTGTATTATATCAAGATGGAGCTCATGGAGGCTTCCACATGATGTGTCGTCTAATCTTTATGAGCCATGTTCTCATAAAAGTATTGATCAATGGAGGCTTTAAGGTCAGCATAGGGAGACTACATGCTTCTTTATGATGTTCATTATTTCTCTTTGTGATTCTATTGAACAGGACTCTGGACACCTTCCTGAGATACTTGATCAATTGCCTTTCAGTGAGAGGAAGAGTGTTGTCAAACTTTTTAAGATCAGGACTGGATGAGTTAGAAGCAGATTCTTAGTGGATGGAGCAAGAGATGACTGAGGTTTGTCTGCCTAAGGAGGAGGAGACTGATGGTGTGTTTCAGCAATGCCAGCAACCTGAGGTTCTTGATCTATTTCTTCACCAGCTCCTAAGATATCCTCCTCACTTTCATTATTAGATAAAAGAAATGCTCTCACATTTGCATATGTAGATAGGACTACAGGTTGGGTATCCAGCTCCCCTTCATGCGAAGGCTTGCCTTTGTTTTCGGGCAGGGACTGGTACCTCTATCTAGTGGACTGGGTCTGGTCCACCAGGTACTTAGCACCAGTCCTTGAGAGATCAGAAACAGTAAGGTGTATTGGTTCCATATCAGCGGGGGGTATGTTTCCCCCTGAGTCTTTATCCCCAAGTAACCCTTCAGGATACGGCGTGATTTTAGTCGTGCTTTCATCAGAAGTCATGGAAGTTATGTCCCTGTCAAGGGGTTGAATATTTCCCCCTGAGTCTTTGGGAGGAGTAGCAGTACTCTCAGGCAAGGGTTTTGATTTACGAGTGCCCTCATCAAGTGTGGAAGGCAATCCTGTACTAGCGAGTTATATGTTTCTCTCTAGATCTTGGGGATCAGGTACGGTGCCCAAGGAGACTGAGTGGGATTGCTCAGAACCCTCCATTGGCTTAGGTGGTGTGACCTTGGTCACAGTGGGTGGCTTTTTGGACTTAGGTCTTTTGCTCTTCTTAGAGAGTGCTCCTGGAATCTCAAGGCCTTGTGACTTGGGTAAGGTTGGAGTCACAATCTGAGATTTCCCTTTCTTTGGCTTTGCAGCCAATGGAAGTGGAGACACTAAATCCTTCTGACTGTTTACAATAATCATATGGGCCGTTAATTTAATGTTAGTGACTTTGGATGGGTCCTTTATAAAATTAGAGTTACTCAGGATGCCAGGTAAAAACCTAAAATTTTCATCCTGGGTGTAGTCAGAACCCAGTAACACTTGTAAAGCACATGAGATAAATCTGGGGTATGAAACGTATTGCAGCCTAGACTTATTCAGTAGCTTGGTTACGAGATCACTATAAATGATCTCCCCTATGTCAACCTCAGTCCCAGTGATGAGACTGTAGGCTAAAAGCTGTTGGATGGAGTTCACTTGTTCAGTGGAAGAGTAGTTCCCGCCGAGAACCTTAATCACGAATGTGAACAGAATTCTTCAAGCCACATGAAAGGA
>BQNB010033625.1:9621-49349 GCA_026074375.1 Tanacetum coccineum | reverse complement strand
GGATTGGGCTTGGTAAAAAAAATATAGTATGGTTGTGTTTGGGCTTGTGGTTTCCGAAAATCAAAAGAAAAGGGGAAGGGGCTTCGGCCCAATTTTTGTTAAACGCTACATCATTTAAATCTCGATCCTAAAATTTTAAACCCGACTCGCTAATTTTTATAAAAACAAAATTTTAAATTCAGTTCGGCCTGACACGAATAAAAAGTGAAAACTAATTAAAATAAATTAAATGAGCTCTCATGGCTAAATATGACATTTGTTGATTTCTCGATCGATGAAACGAATAAATATTCAAAGCTCGACTCGCGGATATTTAAAATGACGATTTTCACTAAATTGACTAACAATAATAAAACGAATTCTATAAAATTAAAAGAAAATAGAATTTATAGGCTCCGAATAAATAGCGACGAGAAATATGAGTTGCATCAAAAATCAAACGTTAATTGCTAAGAGAAATGTAACCACATAAAAGTGACTCCATAAATAATTAAGAAAGTCGAATATGATACGTTTGCTTTCGGTTACTGACCTCAAAATTGACGGATGTCACAGCAGCTAAGCCTAAAGTTGTTACTACTGCTGCTACAACAGCAACAACTACAAGACCCAAGAATAAAGGGGTGGTTGGTCAGGAGCCAAGTGAGTTCAGAGTTCCACAAGAGATAAAACCTTTAAGTTCTAAAGATAAAGGAAAAGGTATTATGATTGAGCCTGAAGTTCCTCTGAAGAGAAAAGATCAAATTTCTCTTGATAAACAAATTGCAAGAGATATTCAAGCTATGTTGGATGTTGAATTATTAGAAGAGCAAAAGCTGGCAAGGAAACAAGAAGAAGAAGCCAACATAGCATTGATTGAGTCATGGGAAAATACACAAGCTATGATGGAGGCTGATAGACTGCTGGCTGAGAGACTCCAATCAAAGGAAAGAGAGGAATTGACAGATGAGGAAAAAGCAAAACTGTTTATGGAACTGATGGAGAAAAGAAGAAAGCATTTTGCTGCACTTAGAGCACAAGAAAAGAGAAACAGACCTCCTACCAAGGCACAAAAGAGAACTTAAATCTCTACTTATCTTAAGCACATTGGTGGATATACATACAAACAACTAAAAGGAAAGAGTTTTGATGAAATTCAAAAGCTGTTTGATAAGGAAATGAAAAGAGTAAATACCTTTGTAGCTATGGGTTCTGAGGTACAAGAAAACAAAGAAAAGAAGGAAGAAGGTAGGGAGGAAACAGCTAAAGGTAGCAGAAAGAAGATGCTTGGAAGAAAAAGAGCAGGGAAAGAACAGCAGAAAGAATCCTCAAAGAAACAAAAAGTAGAGGAAGAAAAAGAGTCAGAGGAAGTTGAAGAAGATGATGAAGTTGAGCTAAAGAAGCTTTTGGTGATTAAAAAGGATGAAGATATAGCAATTGATGTTATACCACTTGCTACAAAATTACCAGTGATTATTGATTATAAGCTTCATAAAGAGGGGTTGTTAGTACATTATGAGTTGATAAGAGCAGATGGAAGTTCCAAGAGATACTCTTCAATGATAAGGATGCTACAAGGAATAGATAGAGAAGACTTGGAAGCTCTTTGGAGGATAGTAAAGGCTAAGTATGGTGATAATAGGCCTGAAAATGAATTTGAAAGAGTGTTGTATGGAGATTTGAAAGTTATGTTTGAACCAGACATAAAAAGTGATACATGGAGAATGTTGCAAGGATACAGGGTGACTATTTGGAAATTGATTAATTCATCTGGAGTTCACTTTGTAAGGTTTGATAATCTTCACATTTTTATGTTGGTTGAAAGGAGATACCCCTCACACCAATTACCATCACCAATATGCTCAAGAAGAAACTTTAAACTAATCATCAAAATGAGATGTGTTATCAATTGCTAAAGCTTACGGTAAAGCAGCGAAGAAAATGAAAGGTTTGAATGCATCTTCAGAATGTGATAGAGACTTTAAAGAATAAACTTGAAGATTCAATGATGAACCTCAAGTTATGGGGAGGATTGTTGGGTCTTAAAAGACTATCACATCGGAATCTTAGAAGTACTAAGCTCAGGTACATTAATGGAAATTATGCTAGTGGTTAGTACTGGTAAGTTATAATGTTTACCACAGCTAGTTACTACTGTTAGTATAACTTTAGTACTGATAGAATAAAGTTACTACCTGTTAGTTAAAGTTAAGACTACTCAGTTTTGAAGACTAATATAAAACTTAGTTAGTGCTGTTTGTAGTAAAAGTTAAGACTGATAGTACAGGTTTACAACTGTTATGTATAGTTAGGTACTGGCCAGTTACTAATTTACTACTGTTAGTTTATTAGTGCTGTTGGTGGAAAGATTACGACCTGTTTAAAGACTTCTACTACAAGCAGGATGAAGACGAATTAAATAGATAAAGATTGTTTGGAGAACAAGAATGCGTGTGAAGATAAGTGTTGAGATATTTATGTACAAGATATACATGTATTTATTTAGAAGATTACATTTATGTTTAGAAAAGATTGAGATATCTTAAGAATATATTATAAGCCGACTAGGACTCCCTAGTCTATAAAAGGAGGCTCTAGGACATTAGTTGAAAATATCATCCAACACGTCTATCACATCTATCATCACAAACACACATACACAGATCCAGAGATTAAGAGTCTTGTAAGCTTCAAGGTTGTAACCCTAGTACTAAGATAGAGTACTCGTATTATTATCATTAATAATATTAAAGCGTGTTGTTACATCGTGTCTGTTCCATTGATATATCTTCTAGATATTAAAGAGTAGATTCCACATACTCTTTGATATACACACAAAGTTTCTACTATTGTTATTTTGGATTTATCCAAGGTAACATACTCTTTACAAGGTAAGGAATCGATCTAGGTTTGGGATCAACAAGTAGTAGCAACCCTTTCTACACTGTCTCCTCTCTCATCATGGACAGTCTCATCTGCTACAAGGGTAGTAGGTCCACTAGACTGAGATATCTCAGTGGCCTTTCTTTTGGTTTTCCTATGTGTTTGGGTCTTTTTGGGTTGAGATGATGATAGTACAAGGATTGGTACAACGGTAGATGGTGAAGCAGTTGTAGATGGGTGTTGGGAATCAGTAGGTTGTCCTGACCCTTCACCCACATATGCTTGTGGTTGTATCAACATAGTAGCAAACAATGGTGTCACAATCCCTGAATAAATCTTTTCCTTTCCTTCTCATGTTTGCAAAAACCTTTTTAGTATGAGAAGGTGTATCATATTCATCATTAAAAACTGTTGTAAGATTTTCAATTTGATTGTTCAAAAATAGTTGTAAAAATCTTGGATACATTAAAAACTTTTTAGAATTAGGATCCAAATTTCTCAACATACCATCAAAAATAAATTTAGAGCGCGATCAAATTTTAGATTTTAAGCCAAACAGTATTAACTAGCAGATGCAATATTGGTACCAAATTCATTCCAAGCAGTTGATTTAGAACTTAAACATTGTAAAATGGTATGTATAAGTGTAACACCCCCATAAAATCACAACGCAGCGGAATACCACTTTGGGGTGCTACTTCATAGTATAAAGTACAAGTTACAGTAAACGACCTCAAAAGAGACGTTTGATAAAATGTCACATTCGATTTAAATAAATCAAGAGTAAATTTTAGGTCCCGCAATAATTTAAAATCTAACAAACTACAAGAGTTCAAACGTGATTCAATGTATATTTTAAAGATAAATGAATATCGAATGTGAAGAAACACGAGTCCTATTAAGTTTTGATACTCGCGACTCAAAATGCACCCAAATGCTCAGCCTAGCTATATAATAAACCTAGAAAATACATGCAAAATACGCAATCAATAATGTTGGTGAATTCATAGGTTTAAGTAAAAAGCAGTAATTGAAAAAGTTTCGAGAAATATTTCTGTAAGAAAATAGTCGTTACAAATTTAGAAGAATTGTTTAACTCGAAATCAAGTAATGTATCAATATATCAAGTAATGTTCAATATGGACCACAAGGTTTAAGATCAGCCAATGCGACATATTTCAAAAGTATAATACAACAGAATACATTGCAACGAATACAATCAATGTATAAATCTTGATTGCATTGAGCTCATGACACCGAAGCCTTGACGTTAACACATATCTTGTATGTAATTCATGTTGCCCCATAACTAGGTATTATTGCCTTATACCTAACTTCTAAATACAAATTGTCCGTTGACTGGGTGCTCGAAAGGATTCGATTCATACCCCCGGACAGGGCTGTCAAACCCAATAGATCTATTTATTTGTACTAGCGCTCACCCATTATAGGCAATTAACAGTTCATGATGTGGGGTCTTTGGCAATAACTACTCATGCAATTGACCTCATATTTGGGTCCAGCATACCATAAAGTTTCTTGTGTCCAGTTTATAAAACAAGCATGTATCAAACATGTATTAGAAATCATGTGGTAGATAAGCAAAAGCTTTAGTAAAAACATTCATGTAACGCTTATGTAGTAGTAACCGATAAGTTATTCGGTAAAACAAGCATGTATCAAACATGTATTAGAAATCATGTGGTAGATAAGCAAAAGCTTTAGTAAAAACATTCATGTAACGCTTATGTAGTAGTAACCGATAAGTTATTCGGTAAAACAAGCATGTATTCTCACCCCAAAAATAGTTTAAGAAAACCATTAAAATGAAAAGGTGGGGCTATGAACTCACCGTGAGTAGAAGATCAAATGAGAAATCAACGAGATGGAAGACTCCAACGTTTTGCCGAGACCTATAAAGCAAGTCGCGACTTAGAATTATAAATAAAATCATTATAGTAGAAATTGTTATATAATACTAGTAAAAAAAATCCGAAACATGAACGATATTGCACCAAGACTTAACCAAGGTATTTATACTCCAAAATATGACTCCTAGTCTAGTCTTGAAGGTAATTAAACATCTACTAAGTTTCATATATTAATTCTTGTTTCGCTTATGTGTATCTATACGTTTTATGTCTCAACAAAAGACGTAAAACTCTACATTCTGATTTGACTAGTTTTCATGGATCCATATCTCCTAATCCGTAAAAGATATGAACATGAGGTTTTCACCCCTAGAAAGGTCCCTGAGTCTAGTTTACAGAACTTTAAGCCAATCAATCATACCATTTACCAATCCACGGGAAATGGATTTTTACTAACTATAACTCAAAACAGAATGTTAACTGAATTTTTACTGTTTACGGTTTCGGCCATAAATCCTATTCTATAATAGATTTTACATTGAATCCAAAGAGAGGTGAAAGCTTATAATATCTAGTGATTAACCATGTTTTAAAACCTCAACCCACTGTACAAAAACCTGGAGCAAAACAAGTTTCCCAACAGCAGCTCCAGATTTGCCCTTCTTACGTAAAAAGGTCATATCTCCCTCATCCGGAATCGATACAAAAGCGTCCAATTCGCCACATGTACCTAAGACCTATATCTATCCAACCATGTCTTTTGTTTACAGACCCTAAGCCAAAAGTTTTGATAAAATCCCACGTTTTCCTACTGATCTGGAAACAGTCCCTAATTCTACCCAAAATTTTCACTGAATTTCTTGGTCTTGCCGTTTTAGTCATAAATCCTAAACTAAAATAGCAATGAATGTGAGGCCAAATGCTAGAGCTTCTATAAGATGTCTAGCATTGACCCAAGCTTTAAAACCTAAACTTTTAGTTCAAAAACCCTGACATTAACATGCTTTCTAATCGAATGTCCAGAATTGACCCATGATCGTATTTTGACCATAACTCCTTCATCCGGAGGAGTTGGTTGAGCATCCAATTTACCACATGATCCCCTAAGAGTCTATTTTCCAAATATCAAATTATATCAGTAGGCACAGGCCAAAAATTTTGAGGAAATGGGGCGACAACCTGCTGTCCCCAAAACAGTCCCTAGATAATCCTTCCAAACCTATTTTAAACTCATTCTAACCATTATCAATCATCATGCAAGGCTTCTAATCATCTCCCAAACACATCCCTTACACTATAACATAACTTTTAAATCAAACCAAAGATTCACAAGATCAAAGCATGCATGCTTAAAAAGACCATCAATCAACCACATGTATTAACACTAGAATCAATTAATTGAAGTATGAAAATTTAGGGACACTTACAACACCAAGAATAATAGTAGAAAATCAACACATAAACCCTATGATGGGTATAGGGGCTGCCGAACCCAAGGGAGCAAGAACCCAAACTTTTCCTTGATTTTTATTTAGCCAATCCTTCACAATTGAACCCTAATTGCTTCTTTTATAACAAGAATCCTTAAATCTTACAAATGGAAGATCTTCTAAGAATCAAAGGTTTAAGTAACTTGATGCATGGTTGTTATTATCATTGGGGAACAATTAGGGTTTATAATAGTGTTGATTTAAGGTGAAAAGGAGTAGATTTAATGGGGTTTTGAAGATCAATTGAGGGTTTTGGTAGGTTATGCGTCGAAACAGGAAGAAAGAAAAGGGAAGAAGAAATTTTTTTGTCTGTGTTTTGATTTTACAGAGTGTGTGTGTCGAGCCTTATATAAAAAGAATATTGGGTTTGGGTCTTGGGCCTAATTTAGCTAGTGGGTTAAGTTAAGTGGTTTAAAACATAAGGGTTTATGGTTTGGGGCCTATGGCCGGTTTAAAGCAAAAAGGGAGGAGTGGGTTTCGGCCCACTTCTTCCTAACTAATAATACCTATAAGTCTCGGGCCCTAAAACCTTTTCTAGTCCGACACTTTTTCCCTACACGCAAAATCTAACTCGGTTGCACATGTAACTTTTAAAATAAATTTTTTATATAAATTAAAATATAATTGGCGTTTGAGGCCAAAATACGAAGTCGTTGATTTCTCGTCGCTCAAAAACGGTTAAATTTTAACGCATAGCACTTTTTCTTCAATTCCGACGATTTTCTCCAAAATCGACAAAATAATAAAATGGAAAATTTTCTATAATTTAGAAAATAAATATATAAGTCACAATAAATAATGACCTTAAATTCGGGTTCTTACAGTATCCACCCCTTTAGGGAGCGACGTCCCGACGCTCAATTCGTATTAATCGTTGAATGGTTACTTACAAAGCGGTGAGGATATACACAAGCCATCGTCAAGGTTTTCAACAAAGATACTAATATCTTATCAAGCTCATGGCAGTCGATACAAATTCAGATAAATCCTTGTACACATTACGAGTTGAAAGGAGTTCATAGCCCAAAGGATGATTCACACAATTGAACACACGCCATGTCGGATACACATAAGCCCACTCATTTATAATTTATTACTTACAAAAAGAGGCGTCCCAATCCTTGTAAGTAAGAACTTATAAACTTATGGTTCGGTGGTTTATAATTTCCTTATTCAAATGAAGAAGCGTCCCAATTCATTTCAATAAGATAATCCAATTCAATAAGAAGATTATAAATCACCCTACATCTTAAGTATCGCCGGCACAAAAACACAAGAGACCAAAACAAAAGATTACGAAAGCAACATATACGATTCAAAGCATAAAGAGAGTGTTTTAAAATCGAAGTCAAATGATACAGAATAACTAGTGAAAATTGACAAACTACGCCGAACTATTCATACAAAAAAAAAGGAATGAACAAGGTCCGCGTAAATGTTTCGTGATAACCGCATCGCTCCACAATATATCGAACTCATTAAAAAGTACCACTTCTATTACTATACACATATGTACAGTATCTATATATAAGTACTAGAGTTGACGTTCGAGAGAGACAAACAAGAAAACAATGAAGTACCGATGTCCGGAGTGGTCCATATACAAACTGACCGATATAAGGTAAATAGTATGACGTCATAAGATAGGCGTATGAGAGTGAAATAATAACCAAGTATTATATACAAATTATTAATGTAATAGCAATAAAGAAGCAAAAGAGAGCATATAAATTACATGGAAAGCACGCCGCGCGGATATCGGACAATGGTGATGACTCTTAATTTTTTTTTTCGAAAACACGTTATAGTCCTAGGCATTTCTGAAAACGCCCTAGTTCGCTACAACTGAGTTGCTCTGATACCACAATCTGTAACACCCCATAAAATATCACAACGCAACGGAATACCACTTTGGGATGTTAGCTTCATTGGTATAAAGTACAAGTTACAGTAAACTACCTCAAAGAGACTTTGAATGAACTTGTCACATTCGATTTAAATAAAATCAGAGTAAATTTAGGTCCCAATAATTATATAATTTAACAGAGATACAAGAGTACTAAACGTTGATTCCATGTATATTTTAAAGATAAATGATTACGAGCCGAAATGTGAAGAAAATCTCTGCGAGTCCTTTAGTTTGATATCCACCACTCAAATTGCTCCCAATGCTCACAGCTATATAATAACCGAGAGGAATATACATGCCAAAAACGACCAACAATAATGTTGGTGAATCATAGGTTTCGATGCGTAAGAAAAGCAGTATTGAAATAGTTTCGAAGAAATATTTCTGTAAGACAACAAGTCTAGCGAGTCGATACAACTCATTTAGAAGAATTGTAGTCGTGAAATCCAAGTAATGTTTCAATAAATCAAGTAATGTTCAATAGTGGACCACAAGGTTTAAGATCAGCAAGCGATAGTATTTCAAAGTATAATACAACAGAATACATTGCAACGAATACAATGTATATATTCATCTTGATTGTATTGAGCTCATGACACCGAAGCCTGACGTTGAACACATATTCTTGTAAGTAATATCATGTTGCCCAATAACTAGTACGTCTTATGCCTTATACCAAACCTTCTTAAATACAAAATTGTCCGTTCTGACTGGGTGCTCGAAAGGGATATATCGTCATACCCCTGGACAGGCGTTCAAACGCTCAATAGACTTCTATTTATTTGTACTAGCGCTCACCCATTATAGGCAATTAACAGTTCATGATGTGGGGTCTTTGGCAATAACTACTCATGCAATTGACCTCATATTTGGGTCCAGCATACCATAAAGTTTCTTGTGTCCAGTTTATAAAACAAGCATGTATCAAACATGTATTAGAAATCATGTGGTAGATAAGCAAAAGCGAGTTAATAAAAAACATTCATGTAACGCTTATGTAGTAGTAACCGATAAGTTATTCGGTAAAACAAGCATGTATCAAACATGTATTAGAAATCATGTAGTAGATAAGCAAAAGCTTTAGTAAAAACATTCATGTAACGCTTATGTAGTAGTAACCGATAAGTTATTCGGTAAAACAACAAAATCAAACATGTTATTCAAAATCTCTGTGGTAGATAAGCAAAAGCTTTAGTAAAAACATTCATGTAACGCTTATGTAGTAGTAACCGATAAGTTATTCGGTAAAACAAGCATGTATTCTCACCCCAAAAATAGTTTAAGAAAACCATTAACAATGAAAATGTGGGGCTATGAACTCACCGTGAGTAGAAGATCAAATGAGAAATCAACGAGATGGAAGACTCCAACGTTTTGCCGAGACCTATAAAGCAAGTCGCGACTTAGAATTATAAATAAAATCATTATAGTAGAAATTGTTATATAATACTTAGTAAAAAAAAATCCGAAACATGAACGATATTGCACCAAGACTTAACCAAGGTATTTATACTCCAAAATATGACTCCTAGTCTAGTCTTGAAGGTAATTAAACATCTACTAAGTTTCATATATTAATTCTTGTTTCTTTCGCTTTCTCAGGAATCATATACTTTTTATGTCACAACAAAATACGTAAAACCACTACTCATTCTGATTTGACTAGTTTTCATGGATCCATATCTCCTAATCCGTAAAAGATATGAACTTGAGGTTTTCACCCCTAGAAAGGTCCCTGAGACAAGTCTTACACAGAACTTTAAGCAATCAATCATACCCTTTACCATCAAGGGAAATGGGATTTTTTCTACATAACTATAACTCAAAACAGAATGTCTAACTATCTAAATTTTTTTACTATTTACGGTGTTTTCGGTCCATAAATCATATTCTATAATAGCTTTTACATTGAATCCAAAGAGAGGAGAAAGATTATAATATCTAGTGATGTTATAACCATGTTTTAAACCATTCAACCCACTGAACATCAAACTGGAGCAATCACATTTTCCAACACAGCGCCAGCATTTGCCCTTCTTACTGTAAAACGGTCCATATCTCCCTCATCAGAATCGATACAAATCTGCTCGCAATTTCGCCTCATGTACCTAAGACCTATATCTACCTCACCATGTTCTTTTGCGTTTACAGATCCTAAGCAAAAAGTTTTTAGATTAAAATCCCACGTTTTCCTACTGATCTGGAAACAGTCCCTAATTCTACCCAAAATTTTCACTGAATTTCTTGGTCTTGCCGTTTTAGTCATAAATCCTAAACTAAAATAGCAATGAATGTGAAGATGCCTAAATGCTAGAGCTTCTATATAGAATGTCTCTAGCATTGAACACTAGCTTTAAAAACATAAACTTTTAGTTCAAAAACTCTGACATTAACATGCTTTCTAATCGAATGTCCAGAATTGACCCATGATCGTATTTTGACCATAACTCCTTCATCCGGAGGAGTTGGTTGAGCATCCAATTTACCACATGATCCCTCAACCCCTAAGAGTCTATTTTCCAAATATCAAATTATATCAGTAGGCACAGGCCAAAAATTTTGAGGAAATGGGGCGACAACCTGCTGTCCCCAAAACAGTCCCTAGATAATCCTTCCAAACCTATTTTAAACTCATTCTAACCATTATCAATCATCATGCAAGGCTTCTAATCATCTCCCAAACACATCCCTTACACTATAACTAACTTTATTAAATCAAACCAAAAGATTTCACAAGATCAAAGCTTGTCCATGCTTAATCTAAAGACACATCAATCAACCACATGTATTCACACTAGAACAATAATTGAAGTATGAAAGTTAGGGACACTTACAACACCAAGAATAATAGTAATCATAAAATCAACACAAACTCTATGATGGTATAGGGCTGCCAAACCCAAGGGAGTCAAGAACCAAACTTTTCCATTTGATTTTTATTTATAGCCACCTTCACATACTAACAACCCTAATTGCATCTTTTAAAACAAGAATCCTTAAATCTTACAAATGAAACTTCTAATCATCAAAGGTATTTAAGTAACTTGAACATGTTGTAAATAATCATTGGAGGAACAATTAGGGTTTATAATAGTGTTGATTTAAGGTGAAAAGGAGTAGATTTAATGGGGTTTTGAAGATCAATTGAGGGTTTTGGTGGGTTATGCGTCGAAACAGGAAGAAAGAAAAGGGAAGAAGAATTTTTTTTGTCTGTGTTTTGATTTTACAGAGTGTGTGTGTCGAGCCTTATATAAAAAGAATATTGGGTTTGGGTCTTGGGCCTAATTTAGCTAGTGGGTTAAGTTAAGTGGTTTAAAACATAAGGGTTTATGGTTTGGGGCCTATGGCCGGTTTAAAGCAAAAAGGGAGGAGTGGGTTTCGGCCCACTTCTTCCTAACTAATAATACCTATAAGTCTCGGGCCCTAAAACCTTTTCTAGTCCGACACTTTTTCCCTACACGCAAAATCTAACTCGGTTGCACATGTAACTTTTAAAATAAAATTTTTATATAAATTAAAATATAATTGGCGTTTGAGGCCAAAATACGAAGTCGTTGATTTCTCGTCGCTCAAAAACGGTTAAATTTTAACGCATAACACTTTTTCTTCAATTCCGACGATTTTCTCCAAAATCGACAAAATAATAAAATAGAAATTTTTCTATAATTTAGAAAATAAATATATAAGTCACAATAAATAATGACCTTAAATTCGGGTTCTTACAATAAGATACTTCCATTGAGGGGGAAAATAACATTTATAAAAAGTAAGTTTATCAGAAAGATTCTCATATCCCATCAATTGAAGGTTTTAAAAAATTTCAGTATTTGTTAGAAAAGCAATACCATCCTCATCATCAAATTGAAGATCTCTCCTCACAGATGATTATGTTATTACTATAGTATTGCCATCAACTTTGGCACGTATTTGTGTTTCATTATTGACTGTTTTGATCTTTGCAGTAGACCAAAACTACTCAATATAGGACACATAGATAGTTGGACTTACAGTTAAGGCATATCGTATTGGGTTAGCATTCAGAAAGTCTAATATCTCATCAAAATCACCATTCTTCGTCGATTTTTCCAAGTAAGCAACCATGTAATGTGAATCAGCAAATTTTAGAGCCTCCATTGATGATAATTGTTGAAGTCGGTGATGAAATTAAGTTTGGGTTTGTAGTTGAGAGAGTATTAGAAAGATTAATAACGAATATGGTGTGATTATATGCGCTTTAATAGGTAATAAAGGAAACCTATACGCGAAGTTTTTGTTTTATAGACCTACAATACCCTTAGCAGTTGTAACACCAACGGTAACCTAGCAGTAGTAAGTAGCCTGGCAGCATTAACTTTTTCCTAGCAGTACTAACTTTTTCCCAGTAGTACTAAGTAATGCCCAGCAACATTAACTTTTGAGTTACCAGTTTTAACCTTAATTCCATCCTTAGCAGTTGTTGCATTCCATTTCAATCATCCTTTGTGAATAATCTGCTGTAAATTGACACAATTAACCACCCCTCAACCAATACTTTAGAGGTTAAGCATTCCAATACTTGCAATCAGATATTGAAATCTGCCAACATTGAATGCTTTTGTAAGTAAATCAGCAACATTCTGATCTGTGTGAATCTGGATCATCTGAATAAGCTTCTTCTCATTAGAATCTATGGTAAAGTGATGCCTAATCTCAATATGCTTTGTCTTTGAGTGAAAAACTAGATTCTTCACAATGCAGATAGCACTCTCATTGTAAAATGAAAATCTTGGTGTTGATAAAGTTGTATCCATAATCAAGCAATTGATTTTGGATCCATAACACCTGTCTACAGCAATTTGATGCAGCTACATATTCTGCTTCAGTTGTAGAATTTGCCACCATAGTTTACTTCTTGCATTGCCATGAAATCAATCTACTCCTAAAAAATTGACAACCTCCTGTTGTGGATTTCCTGTCTAAACTTGCACCAGCATAGTCACTATCAGTATATGTAACACCCCCAAATAGGGTCGCAGCGGAATGATGAGTCCGAGACCGTTACATCAAAGATCAATAGCACAAGATATGAGAACGACCTCTAAAAGAGTCATTTAAATAACGATACATTGGATTTATTGAAATTGTTTAATACAAAGCACCACGGCTTAAATTGTTCAACATTTGATAACAAAGATTTTAGATCATAACAAATATCCCAAGATGGAATGACTCTGAATCTTTTATGCATGACTTCCTAAAATACTATCCCCAATGTATCCTTAGCACCTAGTGCTGCATTGACCCGAGAAAACATGCTTTAAAACGTCAACATGAAGTTGGTGAATTCATAGTTTTATGTAAATATAATGTAGGACCGCAAGATTTTCCCCGTGATAATGCAATAGATGCAAACAACACAAAATGTAATTACGTTTCCCTAATCTCATGACACTGAATCTCGACATGTATGAATTGCAATATAAATTGCCAACATTGCCCTTGATGATGTTTTAACCCGTAACATCCCAAATCCGATATGGTATACGTCCGTTGTCCTGCAAACTGGCACAGTGAGTGCTACTCACCCGAATGGGGATGTCAATCCCAAATAGATCTATTTATAACATTCGCGCTCACACAAAGTAATTGACAGTTCATGATAATGGGCACAATGGGTTATCACTACTTAGGCAAACATGTAATCATGATAAAATGTACACCTGCGTCCAATTTGTAAAATAGTGCATGTTTCTCACCCCAAAAGTTGTAAATCATTGATATAGTAAAACATGGGGCTATGAACTCACCTTAGTGAATAAACTAGAGTATATGAATCAAGAGAATGGAAACGTCACCGATAAGACCGAATGCAACCTAATTAAATATAGGTCGTATGAGTACTAAGTACTTTGAATAACTAATACCACATATAATTCAATATAGTTTCATCACCACCTAAAAGTGTTTGTTTAATTTATTAAATTAAACAATTTAATTTGTACTTGTAAAATAAATGTCTATGTATTTGAAGTAGTAAAAATGATATACTTGTCTAACAATTTGTTATTTTCCAAAAACACTTGATGTATTATTTATATAATTTCATTATATAAATAATTTAATTGTTTGAGAAAATAATATTTATAAGGGTAGATACATTTATAAATATTACTTTTAGTAAAAACGTCATATCTTTCTCGTTTTAATCCCGTTTTTAACGTTCTTTATATGTATGGATTCGTATTTGAAAAGTCCAATCAAATTTTATATTTATTATATGGTTAAGTACTGTTATGAACAGTAACAGTAAGTGAAAGTTTATAAAAATACTTTTTATAACTTTAATTATTGAAATCGTATTTTAATTGTATCTTATTCGTTTTAATTCGGTTTTTAGTGATTCTTATGTCCACGTCTTCGTAATTAAAAACTCTATCCAAGAAAAATATTTCTCAACAGCCCACTGTTATGAACAGTAGCAAGTTTTTATAAAATTACTTTTATAAAGTTACTTTTACATATTTAATTACTTAAAACATGTAAAATCCATAACTAGTTCATTATCTATTGGTTTTCCAAGTTTCTTATATTTTTGAAATCACAAAAATATGTACTTTTAAGGAAAAATACAAAACATTTTGTTCAAGTTCGAATTTATATAGTTTTTATAAACTTAGTTTTATAAAAACACTTTTATACACATTATCTTGTAAAAATCATAACTCGTTCATTATCTATCGGATTTTCAAGTTTCTTATATGCTCACGATCGTTATGAGATGTTCTATTTTTATAAAACATAAAAATGAATTTTATAAGGTTCGAATGAACAGTAACTTTTAAATGTTTAATTAACTTGTTTTATACACTTTTAAACTTAATAATGTTACTACAAGTCCACTAATTTATAAATTACATCCATTGTGTATAAATTAGGTCTTCTACATTGTGTCTATCATAATAAGCTCATATTGTCCAAGAAAATTATCCAACATATTTATGTACTTATCTAAACTTTATAAATAAATAAATAATCATAACTTGACAATTAATTATATAATTATCCATGGCTTGTAAATCCTTGTTTTAAACATATTACATATTTTAAACATCATCTTATTCACCAATAAAATGTATTTCGTGTATGTTTGTACATGTATTTATTTTATAACTTCATAAAATAAACTTAGGTGATGATTTAACTATACCCAATTATATAACACATGAAATTAACATAATGAAAAGATTAGGGTCTTAGATAAACTTTAGATGGGTGTATGATAAAGGTAGAACAAGATCAAACCCAGCAAACAAAACCCTAATTTGAATTTGCAACTAGAAAACCCTAATTCCTTTTCTTGTATACTTCTTGTTAAACCACAACCCAGGCTTCCAATGCACTTGAATGATCTTAGATATACTTAGAATGAATGCTTGAATGCTTAAAGTAAAAACTATATGGATACCCTAATTAAAAGGGATGAGTCGTGGGCTTATAGTTTGGAAAAAGGAGAGTTTTTGCTTGGTTTACTTGCTAGTGTGAGTTGTATGTATTCAATGAATATAAGACTTTCCTTATATAGTAGTTGTTTGTTAGGAAACAACCTTGAATAACCCATGGTTTGCCAGATGGTTTAGGGTACATCTTGTAAGAATTTGTAAGTGCTCTCCTCCTCCCAAGACACATACACGGCTCAAAATGGTTTTAGGGTACCATGATGTGCCAATTTTTAGATACATGGGATTAATATGTACTTGTGTATAAGGTGTGACTAGGAAAGCATTATACTAGTGAGTTTAAGGTTTCATTATATGTATATATTCTTATATCCAGCCATATGACTTATTTAGTGAGAAAATGGGTTAATTTTTGGTATTGGGTATAATAGTGGGTATTGGTTTGAGTATCGATAGGTATAGGTACTTCCGGGTATGCCTAAATATATTTTATAGCGAAACGTAAACGTTTTACGTAACCGATAAAAATAAAATATGAAAAGTTAATAATTATTCTCCTAATAATTATATAACACTTGCTTGACGTAAATTTTAACTTGTTTGGTGTCCGTTTACGTTGAATGTTGATTTTTAGTTTACGCGATTTAACTACAAGATAATAATTAAAAGCGAACGCGTAAAACTCTAAAAATAAATAATGATAATAATTGAGTCAGGAAATGACCTGAAAATGTGAAATTTTACAGTCTCCACCCGTTAGAAGAGCCTTGTCCTCAAAGCTCAAGTTGCAACACTTGACGAAGGTACAGGTTTAGTGAAGAGATGCGGATACTTCTTTTGAAATTGGTCTTCACGTTCCCATGTGAACTTAGGACCTCTCCTCATGTTCCATCGAACCTTGACAATTGGGATGCGGATTTGCTTCAACCGTTTGACCTCTCGATCCATGATCTCTACGGGTTCCTCTACAAAACGAAGCTTGTCATCAACATGAAGTCCTTCTAATGGAACGGCTAATGGTTCGTCGGAATAACATTTCTTCAAGTCGGATACATGAAATGTATTATGAACCCTGCTCAACTCTTGAAAGGTCCAACATATCTAGGGTTTAACTTCCCCCGTTTTCCAAAACGTACGACCCCTTTCCAAGGTGAAACTTTAAGCATAACTCTATCCCCAACTTGAAATTCCATCGACTTATGCTTTAAATCGGCGTAACTCTTTTATCAGTCACGGGCGGCTTTCACCCTTTGTTTGTTTTGAATGACCTTCTCGGTTGTCTCTTGAACTATTTTTGGACCGGTGAGTTAAACTTGTCCAACCTCGGCCCAACAAACAGGTGAACGACACTTTCGACCGTATAACGCCCCAAACGGTGCAGCCTTGATGCTAGCGTGATAACTATTATCATATAAAAACTTGACTAATGGTAAATGTTTAACCCAACCATTTCCAAAGTCGATCATACAAGCACATAACATATCCTTAAGAGTTTGGATAGTTCTCTCGCTTTGTCCGTCGGTTTGTGGATGGTACGTAGTACTCATATCCAAGTTAGTACCCAAGGCCTTCTGAAGTGATCTCTAAAAATTTGATGCGAACCTAGGGTCACGGTCACAAATGATTGAGACAGGTATTCCATGCCTCGTGATTACCTTCTTCAGGTACATTCTCACCAATTTTACCATGGAATCAATTTCTCTCATTGGCGTAAAGATTGCAGACTTAGTAAGTCGGTCAACAATCACCAAAATGGTGTCATAAACTTGCGATGACTTAGGAAGCTTTGTGACAAAATCCATAGTGATATTGTCCCACTTCCATTGAGGTATCTCGGGTTGTATCAGCAAGCCCGATGGCCTTTGGTGTTCGGCCTTGACTCTAGCACATGTCAGAAATTTGCTAACATAGGTGGCGATGTCGGCTTTTATATTGGGCCACCAATATAGCTTCTTCATATCTTGGTACATCTTGATAGAACCCAGATGGATGAAGTATTTTGATTTGTGGGACTCGTGCATGATCACAGTCCTCAACTCACCATAACATGGCAACCAACTCCTGCCGTTTAAGCATAAGGTTCCGTCGGCATGGGGTTCCAACTTTTCCTTTGGTATATCCTTCCTGATCATACCACCTACATCTTCGTTCTTGAGATTCTCTGGTTTCTGTGCTTCGGTCTGAGCATTCAAGATTTGTTTGGGAAGATCCAAACCAATAGTCATCACTAAGTCTCAGACTCTTAATGGTTTAATTCGCTTTTTCCTTCTCAAAGCATCAGCAACAACATTTGCTTTCCCCGGCTGATAACGAATCTCACAATCATAATCACTGAGCAACTCTAACCAACGACATTGCCTCATATTCAAATCCTTTTGGTCAAGTATGTGTTGTAGACTCTTATGATCTATGAACAGTGTACACTTGGTTCCATACAAGTAGTGCCTCCAAATCTTTAGAGCAAACACAACTGCACCAAGTTCCAAATCATGGGTAGTATAATTTTTTTCTCATGAATCTTCATGTGTCATGATGCATAAGCGATCACCTTCTTGTTTTGCATCAATACCGCACCCAATCCTTTATGTGACGCATCACAATAAACAATAAAGTTCTCTGCTCCTTGAGGGAGAGCTAAGATGGGTGCGCTACACAACTTATGCTTCAACGTCTGAAAAGATACTTTTTGCTTGTCACCCCATTCAAAGGCGACTTTCTTCTGAGTAAGCTTGGTCATTGGCTTAGCAATTTCTGAAAATCCTTCAATGAATCTTTGATAATAACCGGCAAGACCTAAAAATTAACGAATCTCTGTTGGAGTCTTAGGAGATGCCCAATCTTTTATGGATTCGATCATGGGGGATCCACGTGAATGCCTTGACTATCAATCACGTGGCTAAGGAATTGTACCTTGGGAATCTAAAATTCACATTTAGAGAACTTAGCATACAATTCTTCTTTCTTAAGCAATTCCATAATTGCCTTAAGATGTTCTTCATGTTTTTTCTTGTTCTTTAAATAAATTAGTATATCGTCAATAAAGACAATCACAAACTTATCCAAATATGGTTTGCACTAGGGGTGTGCACGGTTCGATTTGGGTAGATTTTTGGCTAAAACCGAAACCGAACCGAAATATTCGGTTTTTATAAAACTAAAAACCGAAACCGCTCAGTTTTTGGCGGTTCGATTTCTTTGGTATCTCGGTTTTTGCGGTTTGGTTTTTTGATTTTTTCGGTTTCAAACCGTTTATATTTGGTTGTGGCTAATTTATATTAATAAACTTGTTTTACATAGAAAATTAGTTATTTTTATAAAAATTTTTTTGTCAATATTAGCCTAATAATGTTTACACAAAATTATACAATTATACACATAGAAATGAGAGAAACAGAAGTATTGTTCGATCCTCATCTTTCAAGTTCAAATTCGCCAGATTGAGCACTAGTAAGTTTTTGTAGCATCACATTGGTGCAGATACTGCCTCCAAGTTTTCAACAAACAAATTAGGATCGGTATGTGTAGATTGTTTTTCTTATTTAAAGTTTTCTCAACAAGCTCTGATTATCATCTTGTTGATCCTACTTGAATATTATCTTTCTTTGCTATGTAAAGGCTTAGTTTGTTTGAATAAATCTAAGACAACTATGGTTGAAACTTTGATTAAATATATCAAAGACAATGTGGAATCTAGTCTATGATACTAAGAAGAATAAGCAATAAAACAGTGACAAACAAGATTGTATAATACCAAACCTTAAGCCTTAATATATTATTCGAACAATCTGATATTGTTAGGGTTATCACAAAACCTTGTTGCTTTACATGAATGTTTATGAAAATGAGATATTTCTAACTTACATACCCATAGGGTCTCCTTTTATTCACAAGGAACCTAATGGATCTTACATTATGTTTTTATTCTATCATATCTTTCCTAAAATATTTCATTATTACAC
The DNA here is from genome assembly GCA_026074375.1 of Tanacetum coccineum. Classification (NCBI taxonomy): domain Eukaryota; kingdom Viridiplantae; phylum Streptophyta; class Magnoliopsida; order Asterales; family Asteraceae; genus Tanacetum; species Tanacetum coccineum. Next base: position 29,822 of record BQNB010033625.1, on the reverse strand, counting down.
TATGCAGTACCTAATCTACACTAACAGTACTATAACTTATAACTAGTAGTAGTAATATTTACAATCCTTAACTTTTACACTTGCGTAGTAACTTCTCTCGCAGTAGTAATGAATTAGAATATTCTTCAGTCTTCTTCTACAGCTAGTAACTATACACAGAAGCTAGTACTTCAACCAACATAAGATGTCTTTTAATATCCAACAAATAGATTGAAGCATAGCGGCTTGTTTAGAAGGAGCGTACCATAATGACGTTGGAGTCTGGTGTTTATTCCCGCATTACCAACTACGTACATTTTACGGGTGCTTGTCACTTCCCATCCTTGATTACATGTTTTTATACTTTACTATGGGTAGTCTCTCTTGAAAATGCCCCAGAACACCACACTCATAACAAGGTGCCAACATTTGAGTTATTCTTTTCTTTATGAGTCCAACGATTGTTATTATTATCATTGGACCAGAACTCCTACAATCACGAGCCAGATGGCCAATCTTCTTGCACTTATTACATCTGGGAGCACATGGTCCTTTATGGTGATAGTTGCATTTTGTACACAAGGGAAATGATCCCATGTACTCCCTCTTTTCACCAGGCCAGCAGTGTAAGCCCTCCTAGTGTTCTGTCTCTTGTTTTGTGGTTGGTGCCCTGATTGTTTCAGAATTAACTCCAACTTTCGCATTTTGCTTTAGCTTATCTTTCAGTAATAGTGAGGACTTTTTGATCCATCTGATCGTTAGCAAACTCAATTGCTTTTTCCATCATCTTGGGTTGATATGGCATTACATTTCTCGTACATTTCAGGATAGTCCAAAATATTTCTCAACTTCATTCTATTTCTCATGAACTTCTTCCACACATTAGTGCAAGCTCTTGAAAATACAGAGTGTAACTCGCGACATCAGTACCTTTTACTTTTAGGTTCTAGAGCTTAATTTCCAACTTCTTGATTTCACCCCTTAGGCAGTATTTGACTGTCATCGTCTTCTTTAGTGTCTTCCAGTCCATAGCATAAGCAACATGTTGAGTAACAGTCTTCATGTGGAAGTTCTACTATGTCAGAGCATTTCCAAGGAAAGTGCAAGTAGCAAACTTAACATTGGTTATTACACAGTCACAGTTGTTGTTATGGAACAATGATTCCATCTTCTCGAACCATTGTAACAACAAACACCACTCCTTCCAAGTACCTTAAAGTGAAGGGGCTGCAATTCAGGTAACACTTGTACATACACTCACGCGGGTGCGTATAGTCCTTTCTAATTCTAGTTTGAATTGTGGCTTCCGTTCGCCATGACCAGTAATGCTATTTTGAAGGGTTCTTGATTAGAGTGCTCTAACATCTTGCTTTCTCGATCAGTTCTCTCAACATCTAGCTAGCTGTCTATAGGTGCGAGCAGCCTTATAAAATTGCAGCCCATGCAACAGCAGAAGTCCATGCAGTAGCAACATAGGTCTCTCTTGTGGCGTATTTGATTCTAATCTCAATAATTTAAAATAAGTGAGCTTTCTAAACCATCCATTAACATTGGCCATGGGTAAAACATATAATAACAAGATCACATGACTCGAGTAATTATATAACATGACTGGATACAAAACCAGACATACATAATTAAGATCGAACATGACATAATACAATACATCATATATAACTGGCAAAAACTACATGTTTATCTGATACAAGCTATAATTAATACAATATCTTCTGTGAGATTGCTGGGTTTATAAACCCATAATACCTTCGTTCGGCTAACATAAAGTAGCTACAACATGACATGTAAAAAGTAAAATCTAGGCGCAGCTATCAGTATCCCTCGGAATCATCTACATGAGTCGGATCTCTGCCTGGACGGGCCTGTGAATCTGTCTAGAGCCACTGAAACTGTCCTGTAGAAATGAAATTATGCAACCAATGTCACTGTCAAAAGACTCCTATGAATGCTGTATGATAATCCTAAATCTAGGAGTGAGTCCTATTATTGCCTGCAGCTCCTGGTGATATCCGAACTCTATCCACTGACTGTGCCCAGACTCTCTGAGACACTAAGCCTCTTGCTCCATCTAATAACTTAATCTCCTGTTGAAACTCTCTGTCCTCGATCAATACATTGACTCTCTATGATAAGCGGAAGTCTGTTGTCTAAGCTATCCTCGATCACGGCATAAATATCCTGAGTGTCCTCCTTCTGAACATCAGCAAGCTCGATCACCCTAGCATTGAACCCTTTCAGGATCGTCGATGTTATATCCTCAACAGCCTCTGTCGGGTCTACCCAGACATCCCTAATGCCATAGCCGACCTCCTTGTCTTTGTCATCTTGGTCTCAGCAATCAGAAGTTGCGATAAAACCATTAGTTGATCTTTGACCTCCAGTAGGTATAGCATCAGCAGTCGAACTCTCCCCTACCTCATACCCTGATGTTGAGAGCAGTCAGACATAACCTCTTATGAGGTAGTAACTCGGCCTCAGGAATGTCCTCCCTATGGTCGACTAGTGGTGGTATAAATAGTGATGCTGGTAGTGGTGGTGATGGTAATGGTAATGATGTGGGTACAGGTGGTGGTAAATATAGTGATGATGGTAGAGGTGGTAATTGTGGTGATGGATGTAGTGGATGGTGATGAGGGTCTTAATCTACCTATGGCAGCTCTGAAGCCTGGAGGTACATGCACATGGTTAGGGCTACTATATGGGTAAGGTACTATAGGAAGTGATGATGGAAGTGCAGGTGCAGCCAAACACCTAGCAAGGTGTTCCTCTGCAAAGGGTGGTGATAGTGAGATGCGTGGTAATGATGGTGGTATAGGTAAGGCAAGAAGTCTCTCGACCTCCACCTTTGATGGAAAAGGCATAGGTGCCTGGGGTAGGATAGATATCCTAGCCCCTAAAGGTGGTGGTGTCGCCGCAGATCTCATTCCGTTCTTGAATTTCTCTGTCTCCTCGAAAGAGGGAACAAGGTCAACAACAGGTGTAATGACAGAGTCGGCCAGAGCCAGGTGCTCCTCCTCTTCCTCCGAAGCCTCCTTCTCCACCTCGTTATCATCAGAGGAGTCATCATCATCATCGTCGTCACCTCCATCAGCTGGATAGTCTACTGGACCATCCTTAAAGTCCTCCTCGGGATCTGAGTCAGTAACATACACTGGAGACAGGGCAACTGGTGAGGCATAATCAGCGTAAGGCTGGTCCTCAATAATGATCTCATCATCAGCTAATGCTAAGTACTCAGGGTACTCAGGACCTAGAACATGATCTGACAAAGGTCGTGGTAGTGCTTTGCCTCCTCAGGGCAGGTACATTTCTGGTGTTGCCGGTGCTAGCCTATGGTGTGTCAGGCTCCAATGTTCCAAACAAGTCTTCTGCCCATGCTAGCAGGTCTTCGTAAGATGTTTTAGACGTGTACGTAACCTTCGGATGATGTTGATTCTTGATGACAGGACTGAATCTGTTAACATCAACAAAGTTTTAATTAGTTCATATATATGACCAATAATAAAATACTTAATTATATCGTATAATACGTATGTGAAACCATGAACATTTAGTATATCCAACATAATGCATCAAAGTATGTCTGTATAAATGTCCCAAAAAATCCCTTTTTATAATGCAATGTTTGAAAACGGTTATAGTCCAAGTAAAAACATTTGACCTGGTTCTCTATAACCTTGGCTCTGATACCAATCTGTAACACCCCCAAATAGGGTCGCAGCGGAATAATAAGTCCGGGAGCGTTACTTCATAGATCAATGGCACAAGATATGAGAACGACCTCTAAAAGAGTCGTTTGAAATACAATACATTGGATTTATTGAAATTGTTTAATACAAAGCACAACGGCTTAAATTGTTCAACATTTAGATAACAAAGATTTTAGATCATAACAAATATCCTAAGAGGTAATGGACTCGTAACTCTTTTATGCATGGACTCACAAAGAGTATCCCCAATGTATCTTAAGCAACCTCGTGCCTCTATTACCTGAGAAATACATGCTTTTAAAACGTCAACATATAGTTCGAGATTCATAGGTTTATGTAAATATAATGTAAGACCGCAAGATTTTCCCGTGATATGCAACAGTTGCAGACATCAACCAATGTAATTAGTTTCCCCAAGCTCGTAAAACATTGAAGTTGACATGTATGAATTGCAATATAAATTGCCAACATTTCCTTGATGATGTTCTAACCCGCAACATCTTAAATCCGACATGGTATACGTCCGTTGTCCGGAAACCGGTGCACACGTGAGCGCTTCTCACAGTACAGGGATGTTTAATCCAATAGATGCTATTTATAACATTCGCGCTCACACAAAGTAATTGACAGTTCATGATAATGGGCTCAGAGGGTTAATTCGTACTAAGGCAAACACGTAATATGTATAAATATACACTTGGTATCGTACAACAATGCATGTTCTCACCCCAAAAGTTGTAAAACATTGATATTGTAAAAACATGGGGCTCTGAAACTCAGCTCAGTAAATGAAAGGAATGAAATAATCAAAGGGACGGTGATCGACAAGCGAAGTCAAAGACAACTAATTTAATATAGATTGTATGAGTATATGTACTTTGAACAGACTAATGCCACATAATTCATATAGTTATATCACATTAAGTGTTTGTTTAATTAAAAAATTAAACAAATTTATTGTACTGGTAAATAAATGTCCATGTATTGTAATTGTAAAAATGATATACTTGTCCAACAATATTTATTCTTTACCAAAAATACTTTGATGTAATTTTATATAATTTTCATTATATAATAATTTCATTTGTTTGAGAATAATATATTATTTAAAAAGTTTTTTATAAATATCACTTTTAGTAAAAACGTCGTATCTTTCTCATTTTAATCTCGTTTTTAACGTTCCTTATATGTATGGAATCGTATTGAAAATAAAAATCAAATTTTTCAGTTATTAGTTGGTATGTACTATTAATGAACAGAACAGAAGTGAAAATTATAAAAATACTTTTATAAATTTTAATTTCGAAATTTGATATATTTATCTTGTAACTCATTCGTTTTATTCAATTTTTAGTGATCTTATTGTCCACGTTTCATAATTAAAATCGCTATCAAAAAAATTATTTCCCAATTAGCTCATGTGATATGAACAGTAGCGTACTTTTATTAAATACTTTTATCGTCATCTTGTTAATAGCGTATATCTTCTTTTAAATCCGTTTTTAATGTACCTTTTAGTTTTGAAATCTCGTAAATTTTACTTTATAAATAATAAGTTTTCCATTTTTATCAGGTTATAAATTTTTTAGTTTTTATAAAAAATACTTTTATAAAAAACCACTTTTTAAGCATAATCTTTGCAAATTCCGTACTTCTTGTTATAATTCGGATTTTCGAGTTCTTTTACATGCTACTCCTTATGAGAACCATTTTTTATAAAATATAAATAAATAATCTTATTCTTCCATAGTTTAAACAGTATGTTTTAAAGATTTATGTAATTAAATTATATAACTTGTTTTATGTACTTTTTAACTTAAATAAAATACCACATGTCCTCTAATTTATAAATTAACATCCTTTGTGTATTATTAAGTCTCGTACAGGATATTCCATAATATTGTGTCCATAGTGTCCAAGAAACTGCCCAATACATTTATTTAATTCTATAAATTTTATAATTAAACAAATATTTATAACTTAACAAATAATTACCCATTGCTTGTAAATTCTTGTTTTATTAACATATTTTATACATCATCTTAACCATTTATATAAAAATCAATTGTTGTTTGGATGTTTTTATACATGTTTTTTTTTATAACTTCATAAAATAAACCTAGGTGATGATTTAACTATACATAATTATATAGAACATGAAATTAACATATTGAAAAGATTAGGGTCTTAGGTAAACCTTGGATGAATGTATGATGAATGATGAACAAGATCAAACCCTTTTGATCTAAACCCTAATTCAAAAATGAGCTATAAAAATCCTAATTTCAACGAAACCCTAATTTGACTTTCCTTCTTGCTTAACCCCTTTAATTACAAACATGCTTCCAAGGACACCTTGTATATGATTAACAGTAACCCTTGAACACATGTAATAGCTTAGAAATAAAAAAACTATAAAGATATGTATGTGTGAAGAGTGAGCCGTGAGTTTGGATGTGTGTAGGAGAGAATACTTTGAGTTTTATGCTTGCAAATGATATGTGTGTGATACTACTACTGTATTGGCAGCTATTTGATTAGCTAAACATGGATGTTAAAAACACTCTTTGTTAATTATTAAATGGTTTTGTTGATACTAGTACTGCGTCTGTGTCCGGTTAATTTTCTTTAAATTATTTTTTTGGGTTCAATAAGTCGGGAACAATGAGTTTTTAACTCATTAAGTACATACTAGGTCTAGGAGACATGTTTGGTTGGATCATACATTGTGTAAGAATGAATTGACATGTCTTACATGCTTGTTCTTGTCTCCTCCTTTGCCTTCACTATATCCAGTCACAAGAAAGAAAAAGGGAAGACCAAAGTGATGCTAGTTTATGGTTTTTGATCCAAAGGATAAAGGAAATTGTTGTTTATACATGTTAGTGGAGGTGTAGGGATTTAATTTCAAGTATAGGTGTGAGATATGTACAAATTTAGTTTAGGGGCTGATTTGGGCAAGGTTTTATGAGGTTTTTGAGTATTATGGGTATTAGTGGGTATTTGTTGAAGTGTAGGTGAGTTTATGGTTTGCCATGCATGCAAAAGTGTAGTTTTATTGCGTTACGTAAACGTTTTACGTAACCAATAAAAATAAAAAGCGTAAAGTTATAAATTATCATCCTAATAACTTTATAACAGTACGTGACATAAAATAAACATATAATTGTTTGATTGCCGTTTACATTGAATGCTCACTTTTTTAGGTTACGCTGATTTGAGCTTAACGATAAAAATTTAAAAGTAGTTAAACGCGCAGACAGCCTAAAAAATAAATAATTGAATAATTGAAGTCGTAAAATGACTTGAAAATGTGAAATGTTACAGTCTCCTCCCGTTAGAAGAGCCTTGTCCCCAAGGCTCAAGTCGTGACACTTCGAAGGAGGTTTGTGAAAGAGCATGCAATATTTCTTTTTAAAATTGGTTCTTCACGTTCCCATGTGAACTCGGGACCTCTTCTCGAGCTCCATCGATCTTGAATAAATTTGGATACGGCTTTGCTTCAAGTTTAAATTTCTCACATCCTGATTTCTTCAAGTTCTTCGACATAACAGAGCTGGATTATCATTCAATATGTAAGTCCATCTAACGAAGCGGCTAATGGTTAATCAGAATAACATTTCTTCAAGTTGGATACATGAATTGTATTATGAACTCTGCTCAACTCTTGAGGAAGCTCAAGCCTGTAAGCAATGGCTCCAACCTGTGCCAACACCTTGAAAGGTCCAATATACCTAGGGTTCAACCTTCCCCGTTTGCCAAAACGTACTACCCCTTTCTAAGGTGAAACCTTAAGCATAACTCTATCTCCAACTTGAAATTCCATAGGCTTACACTTTAAATCAGCGTAACTCTTCTGTCGATCACGTGCGGCTTGCATCCTTTGCTTGATCTGAATAAGTTTCTCGGTGGTCTCTTGAATTATCTCTGGATCGGTGAGTTGGGCTTCTCCAACCTCGGCCCAACAAATAGGTGAACGACACTTTCATCCGTACAGTGCCTCGAATGGTGCAACCTTGATGCTAGTCTGATAACTATTGTTATATGAAAACTCAACCAATGGTAAATGTCTAACCCAACCATTTCCAAAGTCGATCACACAAGCACGTAGCACATCTGAGAGTTTGATTAGTTCCTCCGCTTTGTCATCCGTCAGTTTTGATGATTAGGCCTAGTGCTCATATCCAAGTTAGTACCCAAAACCCTTCTGAAGCGGCCGCAATACATTTGAATGCGAATCTACCATTACGATTAAATGTTTGAGACGAGTATTTCCATTCCTTGTGACTGCTACCTTTTTGGTACCATTTTTGGCTAATTTCTCTTTATTGATCAGTTTCCCTCATTGGTAGGAAGATTGCAGACTTCGTAAGTCGGTCAATAATCACCCAAAATGTGTCATAACCTTGTGACGACTTAGGAAGCTTTGTGAAAAAATCCATCGTTGATTTTATCCCTACTTCCATGAGGTATTCTCGAGTTGCTACAACAAACGATGGACCTTTGGGTGTTCAGCCTTGACCTTAGCACATGTAAAACATTTGCGAAAATAGGTGGTGATGTCGGCTTTCATATTGGGCTACCAATATAGTTTCTTCATGCCCTGGTACATTTTGTCAAAACTCGAATGGATGGAGTATTTTGACTTGTGGGACTCGTGCATAATCATAGTCCTTAAGTCTCCATAACATGGCAACCAACTCCTGCCATTCAAGCATAGAGTTCCGTCGGCAGGGGGTTCCAACTTTTCTTTCGGTATATCCTTCCTGATCATACCTCCTACGTCTTCATTCTTGATGTTCTTGGGTTTCTGTGCTTCTATTTGAGCTTCCTAAATTTGTTTTGGGAGGTCCAAACCAATAGTCATTACTAAGGCTCAAACCTGTAATGGCTTATTCCGTTCTTTACGGCTTAAGGCATCGGCCACTACGTTTTCTTTCTCCGGGTGATAACGAATTTCACAATCATAATCACTGAGCAACTCTAACCAACGACGTTGCCTCATGTTTAACTCCTTTTGGTCAAGTATGTTTTGTAAGCTCTTATGATCTGTGAACACTATACACTTGGTTCCGTACAAGTAGTGCCTCCAAAATTTTAGAGCAAACACTACCGATCCAAGTTTCAAATCATGTGTCGTATAATTCTTCTCATGAATTTTCAATTGGCGTGATGCGTAAGCGATTACTTTCTCCCTTTGCATCAATACAACACCTAATCCCTTATGCGAAGCATCATAATAAACCACAGCTTCCTTTAGGTAAAGCCAGAATTGGCGCACTGCACAACTTCTGCTTTATTAACTGGAAGGCGGCTTCTTCCTTATCACCCAAATCAAACTTAACTCCTTTCTGAGTAAGCTTGGTCATTGACTTGGCGATCTTTGAGAATCCTTCAACGAATTTTTGGTAATACCCAGCAAGACCTAAAAATTGACGGATCTCCGTTGGCTTTTTAGGAGATACCCAATCTTTTATGGATTCGATCTTGGCGGGATCCACGTGAATGCCTTGACTATAAATCACGTGACCAAGAAATTATACCTTGGGAATCCAAAAATCACATTTAGAAAACTTAGCATACAACTTTTCTTTCTTAAGCAATTCCAAAATTGCCTTAAGATGTTCTTCATGTTCCTTTTTGTTCTTTGAATAAATTAGTATATCGTCAATAAAGGAAATTACGAACTTATCAAAATATGGTTTGCACACACGATTCATGAGGTCCATAAATATCGTCGGTGCGTTCGTCAAACCAAATGGCATAACTTGGAACTCGTAATGACCATACTGAGTCCTAAATGCCATCTTTGGAATATCTTCTTCACATACTCGAAGCTGATGATAACCCGATCGCAAGTCTATTTTAGAATAAACATTGGATCCTTATAGTTGCTTAAATAAATTGTCGATCCTTGGAAGTGGATAACGATTCTTCACTATCAACTTGTTCAGTTCCCGATAGTCGATGCACATTCGAAAAAGACCGGAAGCTCCCATGGTAGGAAACAGGGTCTTATAATAGCCCTTGTCGGATAGCTCTGTGCAGTTGCTCTGACAACTCTTTCATTTCGCAAGAGGCCAATTCGTTAGGTGCTGTGCTAAGGTGCAACACAAGTTATTAAATCGATCTGGAATTCCACTTGTCGAGTCGGTGGAAGACCCGGCAAATCTTTAGGAAATACCTCAGGAAAATCTCGAACGATTGGTACGTCCTCAAGTCGCTTCTCCCCCGACTTGTCTTCAATCTCCTTTGTAGTAACATGTGCCAAAAAGACGTGATGTCCTTTCAACAAATATTTATGAGTTTTGGTGCACGAAATGATGTTCAAACGAGTCCCGTTTCCCCGGCTGCTTCCGTCACCATGGACAATTAAGGTTTCATTTCCCCAGGGAATACGAACGATCTTCTCGGCACAATCAATGACAGCATGGTACTTTGCCAACCAATCCATACCAATTATGACGTCGAAACTACCAAGTTCTACGGGCATTAAGTTAATGTTGAAGGGATGATCTAAGAAGTTTAATGTACAACCCCGAATGATAGTGTTTATCCTAATTATTTTCCCGTCGGCTAGTTCAACATCGTAATAATGGTCTAATGTAGTTGGTGTGATATCAATTAGGGAGCTAAATGTAGTAGATACAAAACTCCTATCGGCACAAGTATCAAATAGGATAGAAGCATAGTAGTTGTTTAGAAGGAACGTACCCGTAACGACGTTGGAGTCCGGGTTTGTTCCTGCATTGCCCACCATGTACACTTTCGATGGGGCATTACCATTCCCACCTTGATTACCACGGTTTCTATTCTTCAACTTTGGGCAGTCTCTCTTAAAATTCCCCTGAACACCACACTCATAGCAAGTGCCAGCATTCTGAGTCGTTCCGGAGTTCCCACGATTGTTATTATTACCATTGGGACCAGAATCCTATAGTCACGAGCCAAATGGCCGATCTTCTTGCACTAATTACATCTGGGAGTACATGGCCCTTTGTGGTGATAGTTTCATTTTGTACACAAGGGCAATGATCCCGTATACTCCCTCTTTTCACCAGGTCCAGCAGTGTAAGCCCTCCTAGTGTTTTATCTCTTGTTTTGTTGTTGGTGCCCCGGATTGTTTACAGCATTAAACTCCAACTTTCTTTTATGCTCAGCTTGTCTTTCAGCAATAGTGAGGACTTTTTGATCCATATGATCGTTAGCAAACTCAATTGCTTTTTCCATTGTCTTGGGTTGATATGACATTACATTTCCCCAAATCATATCAGGAAGCCCACCAACATAATTTCTCAACTTCATCTGATTCCTCGTGAAACATCCTTCCACACATCAATGCAAACTCTTAAAAACGCAAAGTGTAACTCGCGACATCAGTACCTTCTACTTTTAGGTTCCAGAGCTCAATTTCTAACTTCTTGATTTCACCCCTTAGGCAGTATTTGTCTGTCAGTATCTTCTTTAGTGTCTTCCAGTCCATAGCATAAGAATCATCTTAAGTTATAGTCTTCATGTAGGAGTTCCACCATGTCAAAGCATTTCCAAGGAAAGTGCAAGTAGCAAACTTAACTTGGTTCTCCACAGCATAGTTGCTGATATGGAACACTGACTCCATCTTCTCGAACCATTGTGACAACACAACCACTCCTTTAGTACCCTTAAAATTAAGGGGCTGGCAATTCAGAAAATCCTTTTACATACATTCACGCGGAGTGCGTATAGTTCCTCTAATTCCAGTGTCAGAATTGTGGCTTCCGTCGCCATGACCATTAGCGATATTTCAAAGAGTTTCATGATTAGCAAGTGCCGCAGACACTCTTGCTTCGATTAGTTGCTCAACCACAACAACTGTCTTAGGGGCAGCAGCCGCAACAGCAGCCCTTGCAGCAGCAGCAGCCTTTGCAGCAGCAACAGAGGTTCTCTTTGGTGGCATAATGTTCTAAATCACAATAATATAAAATACGTGAGCTTTCATAAACATCACAACATGACATGGGTACAACATATATATAACAGGATCACATCACACAGTGATTATATAACATGACTGGATCACAATATATAACAGAATTGAGATCGACATGACATAATACAACACATCATATATAACAGGAAAACATACATGATTGTTTGATACAAGAAATAAATAATACAAATCCTACTACCGTGCTAGCTGGGCATAAAAACCCATAATACTTAGCCGGCTAACATAAAGATAGCTACAACATGATATGAAAAAGTAAACCTAGGCACAACTATCAGTGCCCTCGGGATCATCTGCATGAGTCGAATCTCTAGCCTGGAGTACCTGAATCTGTCCTAGAGCCGCTGACAACTATCCCTGTAGAAATGAAACATGTGCAACCAATGTCGCTATCAATTCCTCCTATGAGCGATACGATGATCCTGAATCTGGGTGTGAGTCCTATATGTTTGCAGCTCTTGGTGAACTGCCGAACTCAATCCCACTGACTGTGCCCAAGCCTCTCGAGACACTAAAGCCTCCTGCTCCATCAACAATACAGTCTCCTGGTGAAACTCTATGTCCTTGATCAATACATCGACTCTCTGTGATAAGCGAGTCTGTCTGTCTTGAGCATCCTGAGCAAGCTCGGTCACCCTAGCATTGACCCCTTCTAGGGTCGTCGGTGCTATCTCCTCAACAGCCTCTGTCGGGTCTACCCAGACATCCATAATTCCATAGCCGACCTCCTCGGCTCTCTGACATCTGGTCTCGGCATCCAAGGTGTCGATAAACCTATAGTTTACTCTATGACCTCCAGTATGTCTAGCTGTAGTCGAACTCTCCCCCACCTCATACCTCGATGTGAGAGCAGTCATACATAACCTCTTATGAGGTGGTAACTCGACCTCAGGAATGTCCTCCCTACGGTCGACTGGTGGTGGTATAAACAGTGATGCTGGTAGTGGTGGTAGTGGTGGTAGTGGCGGTGATGGTAATGGTGATGATGTGGGTACAGGTGGTGGTAAATATAGTGATGATGGTAGAGGTGGTAATGGTGGTGATGGATGTAGTGGATGATGAGTGGATGGTGATGAGGCTCTCAATCTACCCATGGCAGCTCTGAAGCCTGGAGGTGCACGCACATGATTAGGGCTACCATATGGGTGAGGTACTATAGGAAGTGGTGATGATGGAAGTGCAGGTGCAGCCAAACACCTAACAAGGCGTTACTCTGCAGAGGGTGGTGATAGTGAGATGAGTGGTGATGGTGGTGGCGGTGGTAAGGCAAGAAGTCTCTCGACCTCCTCCTCTGATGGAAAAGGCATAGGTGCCTAGGTTCAGATAGATATCCTAGCCCCAGAGGTGGTGGTGGTGGTGTCACCGTGAACTCATCCATCTCGAACGGCTTTGTCTCCTCAGAAGCCTCCTCTTCCTCCTCGTCATCATCAGAGGAGTCATCATCATCATCGTCACCACCTCCATCAGCTGGATAGTCTGCTGGACCATCCTCAGAGTCCTCCTCGGGATCCTTCTCGGGATCCGAGTCAACAACGTACCCTGGAGACAGGGCAACTAGTGAGGCAGAATCAGCGTAAGGCTGGTCTTCAACAACGATCTCGTCATCAGTTGGTGCCAAGTACTCAGGGTACTCAGGACATGGAACATAATCTAGCGAAGGTGGTGCCTGCTTTGGCTCCCCAAGGCCAGACACGTAATCCGGTGATGCCGATGCAGCCTCTGGTGAGTCGGGCTTCTAAAGTCTAAAAAAGTCCACAACCCATGCTAGCGGGTCTCCGTGAGATGATATAGAAGTGAACGTAACCTTGGATGATGCTGAATCCGATGACATGACTGAATCTGTAACACTCAAACAGAGTTTACATTAGTACATATATAAGACCAATAATAATATGCTTAATATATTATAAACATGTATGTGAACCATGCAGCATCTAGTATATCTAACTAATGCAACAAGTAATGTATGAATGAATGTCCCATAAAAATCCCTTTTTATGATGCAATGATGATGCAAATCGTTCCTTTAGAAACTAGTTATAGATCCCTAAGTAAACAACATTTGACCTGAGTTTCTATATACCTTTGCCCTCTAGACACCAATCTTAAACCACCCCGAAATAGGGTCGCAACATGAATAATGTGTGTCCGGACGCGTTAATATCAAATAGAACTACATAAAAACAAATAATGGAACAGACATCTTAAAAGAGTTCGTAATTGACTAATAACAATACATGGGTGTTATTGAAATTGTTTTAATTACAAAAGCACAGACGGATAAATTACTTCAACATTATAGATAACAAAGATAATTTTAGATCATAACAACTCTATCCCAAGAAGTAATGCACTCTGAAATCTTTTATGTGGCAATCTACTCCCAAAAGAGTCTCCCCAATGTATCCGAACACCTCAGCCTCATTGACTTGAGAAAACGATGTTCTTAAACGTCAACACATAATAGTCTTCGGTGCGAATTACTTCATAGGTTTATGTACAAAGTATAATGTAAGTACCGCAAGATTTTCCCCCCGTGAAAAATGCAAACAGATGCAAACATCACAAAATGTAAGATTTACGTTCCCGTAAGCCCATGACACTTGAAGACCTCGACATCGTAAGAACTGCAATATAAATTCCAGACAAGCCTTTATGATGTTTTGGTAATGTGCTCTATTACACAAGACCATTTACCTTTAAAAACAGCTAAAATAACAAGATATACGTGGATCTTAAATGCCAAAGTATATGCTTGTTTTGCTAATTGTATTGGTCAAGGAACGAGATAACTAAGAAAAGGGACGAAAAACAAAAAGCCAAAACGACAAAACCTGGACTCGGAATGGAAAAAGACACTGTGAAAGAACAAAAAGCCAAATCCGAATGCCGCGAAAAGTCAATCAAGTCAAAAAGACAACAGAACAGTCCAACTGGTACAAAGGCTCAAAGTCAACCCAATCAACCCCGTCAAGCCAAAAAAAGTTCAAAAAAGGTCAGAAATTTCTAAGTTTTATCAAAACAGGGTTTTTTAGAAAACTTGCCAAAACCCAAAACTAATATTTATAAGAGAAACAAGGGAGAACAGAAGAGAAGGGGCCAAACTGCCATTTTAGCAAATATTACCCAACGGCCTAAAAGCATTCCTATTTCCCCTAAAACATTGTACCCACACAAGGACTTACGGTGCAAAAGAGTAATATACTTTTGGGCACTCGTTTTGCCAAGTCCCCAAAACTATACCACACCCACAAGGACCTAATGCTTGCAATAAGCATAAGACTTTGAGGGGACCTGATTTTTGCAAACCCAATCCTGCCAAACCTTTCCTATAACATTTAAAACAACGAGTTTATACACCACGTGTTCCTCTTTTTTTCCCGCCTCATTCTCAACAACGCACCAAACCTGTCTGCCATTTTTCCCTTCTTCCCTATAAACACTCAACCTTACACAATACACCATGATCAAACCTACACCCTCACCTTTCCACTAAACCCCATAAATCCTATTTGGCAATACCCAAAATCAAATACCAACGGGGTATAATAGTTTCAAGCAAAGCACAACACTGGACTTTCAACGGCCAAGATTGCGAAGCTGGTGAACCTCTCAACAACATAAACAACTACACACAAAAGACTGGAAACATCTAAAAAAAGAAGAAGAAGGTTAGATATAAGGGCGAGATTAGATTTAGTTTTTATTTTTTCAGTTTGATATTTTTTCACATTCTTCAATAATATTAAGTCATTTTTCTTATCAAAAAAACTTTACCGAATCAGCCTTAATCTCTTGTACTTTCCTTATTTCAACTATGTAACTCATCATTATTGAGTAACATAGCAAATTCAGTTTAAAAGTTTCTTTTCTTGTTTTTCAATTAATCAAAGCTGTTTTACCTAAATTAAGCGACTCAATCTCGCTCATTAGAGCTTATCTTGATAATAAGCTCATCATTACAGTTTTAAAACTTTGTTAAAAAGCTCATTAAATAAACTGTTTTCAGTCTTCTGAATTTCGTTCAAAAATGTTCAAAGTTGGAGTTTGATTTTTGGATAGCCAGGAAAGAAAAAAATCTTAGAAAATTACAGCTTATTGAGCTTTTAGAGCTCACGAATAGAGGCACGTGCCATTAGGTTTCAAGTTTAAAGCCTCCACTTCCATATAGGAGTCGTGCTTGAGTTCGAGACTACTATAATCCTCAGATTTTCAAGTTACTTAAGATCTCATTACTTAGCTTCATTATTAGCTTTATCTTTCTCTGCTAATTCTATTCAAAATTTTTGTATTCTAAATTCTCTTTAATCAATGTATTGTTATTAGAGCTTTAAACTCATAGCTGTTTAAGTTTTTCTATCTACAGGTTAAAATTGTGTAACTTTAGTCGTCCTTATAAAAAGGTCATATTTATGAATTAAGCTAAGCTAAAGTAACTAGCATTATTATTTTCATAATAAGCCTATAAGACATCTTTAATAGCTTAAATTTGCTTAAAATTGGCGTTTAGTATTAAGTCAACTGGATATAAGAGTTTCAGCAGATTAATGTTTTTAAAAACCACTTTTAAGAGCTCACTATAGTTTAGGCATTTCAATAAGAGAAGTCTGATTTGATCTATGGCTTGTTTGCCGCAATATAGTCAAAAACTAGTTTTGGCAACTTTAACTTCAAGTAGCTGAGTTTAGTCATATTCAACAAGGTTTTAGACAGTTTTTAAAAAGTTATATTATTTGAATTCAAAGTTTAGAGTCTGTTTAACATCTTGACTATTTGCACCAGCGCCAGACTTTAAGAGTTTTTTTTTGGTTTAGTGACTTTGAACTTTTAGAAATTCAAAGCTTAGTAAGTTTTCCATTTATGGCTAAATATAGGTTTAAAAACAGTACCTAGTAGTACAGGTTTAGAGGAGTTTTATAACCTATCCAATTTTGGTTTATAACATTAGTACTTTTTACCAACTAAGCAATCACAAACAGCGTTTATTCTGAGCTGTTAGCTTCTGTGAACATTAAGCAAATTTTTATAGCATTTCATACAGTTATGAAGCTAAGAATCAACAGTTGTGAGACACACTAATTTAGTATCTCTCTATTAGCTTAAATAAAAGACCTTCATTTAGTTTTTCATATTAAGTATTTATCCAGCGCTTATTATCAGCCTGCACAAAAGTAGTAAAAACAGTTCCTTTAGTTTCTTAGCTTCAAATACTACCTTAGTTGATTTCTTTCTCATGTTCTAATTGGTCACTTTAAGAACCTTTTTATCTAGTTAGTTTTTAATACAATCCTATAGAAGTGATAAAGTCTTAATTACACATATCTTTTACCTCTAAAAACGAGCTTAAATGACCAGAAACAGACAAAAACTGCCATTATATGTTGTGTTTTCATTGCGCATTGTATTAGTTTGCATAGAAGTGGAATAACATCAAAAAGACAGAAAACCAAGCCAAACATGACAAACTGAGTCAATGTGAATTTGAAAAGACTGTGCAAAATCAAGCGCCAAACAGTCCAAAAATGCCAAAGCCAAGTCAATACATAAGAATCAGCAGTCCAAATCCGGAGCCGACCCTGAAGAATACTGTTGGATGCAAACTTATCACCCCGATCTGATGGGCCGGGAAAGAGCCCAATAGTTATTATTTATCGAAAGACTGTGAAGACCACAAAAGGCCTCAAATCAATGACAACCGCCCATTTGCGTGTTGCAAATGATCAAAGACTGTGAAGACATTGCAAGGCCCAAATCCTAGCCCAGTTACAGCCAATCTCACCATTGTACACGCGGATTGAAATGAAGGGACGGGGAAAGTAGTGATCGAAATAAGTAAAAAAACATGGACTTTATGGAATTAGAAGGTTTTATGTGACAAAACTCTACTTCATAACCTTATTGGGCTTGAAAAAGCCCAATAACCAAGCCTGTACTTTTAAACGGGCCCAAACCTCAAGCCCAACAAAAGCCCAAAATCCTTTTTACAAAACATTATAGGGACTAAAGTTGTCATTTTTTTAAAAAGTTTTTTTATAAACATAAAAACAACAGGTAAAATAATAGGTGAAGGACTCAAAACTGCCTAAAATGGCATATTCCCTTTTTCTAGTTATAAAACAGTCAGGACCATTTTTGCAATTTCCCCGAACTTTCTCTTTTTTCTCTTTCTTGTTATACAAAACCACATAGGACCAAAACCGTCCACTTTCTATAACTTTCATAATAACACACTAAAAACCGGCTTACGATAAAATAGGATAAGAGAGAAAGAGTTGGAGGGGATCATGTTTGTCATCTTTTTATTTTTTTTGTTTTTTTTTTTCACACTAACACCCCTTTTAAAACCTGTAACAACCCTGTACCCCAACCCACTTGGCGCCAAAACCCAAACCACCTCTCCCCCTGGTTTTCACTTTCCAAAACCACCTCCTATTAACACTCCCAAAGCTCACCTATACCCACTTCCCCACCTTTAAAGCCCTGGCCCCTATACGCCCCTTCCACTTGCAAAACACTCAACCCCGAAAACCCTACTTCAATGGCCTGAGATGTAAGTACCAAGGCCAATGAAGGCTAGGATTGCTGGGAATGCTCTCTACTCACACAAACAACGACACAAGTGAAGCCAACAAGTCTTTTGGGACTGTATGAAAAAGAGCATATAGACCAAGCACCATGTTACTGAACATAACACTTTGGGAACAAAACACACCACTTTACTATGTTTTTTTTAGTGTAATTTAAATTCAGTATTTCTTTCAAGTATTTTAATGTAATTCAACTAAGTTTCATGTTACTTCATCATTTGTTTTCAGTTTGAAGTTGAATTTAGCAAATAAGCTCTTAATAAGCTCATTTGAGCTTATTACTTCTCATAAGCTCAATTTTAATCAAATTTTGTTGTTTAAGTTTTCATTTCATCAGTTTAACTCATTTACAATTTAAAATGATCACTTGAGGCATTTGTGTTCATTTTGGAAGTTTATGGAGGAATAAGCCAATCAGCTTATTTTTTGCTCTTGTTTGTGTCAATTGTGTTTAGATCTGTTTAGATTAGCCTAGTGATGCTAATGCATTGAGCTGTTATATGTTTAGTTCATTAATGACCTAAATTCTCTAATTCTGGCATTTCTAGTATAATAGGCTAGGAGAGAAACTAGTGTATTTTTCTTAATAAGCTAGGCATTTAAAAGCTAAAATAGTTTCATTAGTTCAGTTTTAGCAAGAGTAGATAAAAAGCTTAGGTTGTTTTAGCTTTTCTATGGATTTTAAATGCCAAATTGTTTTGACAGCAAACTTTAAGGAGTGTTTGGATTGAACTGGTTTTGACTTTTAAAGTCAAAAACATTTTGTTAAAACCTTCTATATAGTTGAGTTTAACATAGTTAGGTAGTTTAAAAGAGAATTTAAAAGTTAGTTTGGAGATTTACAGAGTTTAAGGCTTAAAAACTTTACATTTGCACCAGGGCACATTTTCAGAATGTGTAAGTCCTAGATTTTAGGATTTTTTACAAACAACTTAGAGTTTTAAGTAGAATTGTGGTCACTTAGTAAAGTGAGCCTTAAAAATCCTAGCCTACATCTTTGTTACTTGCACATTGCACCAGCAACACCAACTGCATCAGCAACAACAGTATTAACTGTTGTTGCTTAGTCATTCTTTAGGTAATCCCCTAGCATTCATAAATAGGTACTAGACTTTAGGATTTAGCATAAGTTTAGAAATCCATTAGCTTAATACTTTTCATCATTTAGTTTTCAAAATTAAGCATTTTAACTAGCTTAATTTTGCTGTCATAAGTAGCCTTATAGCATAATTGGATTTAAGCTTGTTGCAATTTGAATTTTCAATTCTAGTTGACAAATTGGAAATCCTTTTATCTAGGTAGATTTAAGGAGCATAGTGTAGCTTATTTCCAAAATCTCAGCATCTAAGGTTTAGAAATAAGCCATTTAGCTTATTTTGAAAAAGCTTATTCCAGTTTTAGCTAAAACTTAGCATTTTTAAGTTCAATTTTCTTGTAATCTTTGTGAAAACTTTGCTTATTTTTCTATAGAATCCCTTAGTACACATCTTATTCTACACATAGCTTCTTTTTCTTTAAGTTTTCATCAAGTAATAAGCTAGAATAAGCCAAATTCCAAAAAGCTTAGTTAAATCATCACTTTCTGTGACAGAAACTAGAAGCTTATTTTTTAGCTTATTCTCTTGTCAAAAGTTAGAAGTCCATTTGTTAAAGTTGTAGAGATTAAGCTGTTAAGCAACTTTGTAGTTTTAAGTTTTGTCTGAAAAGCACTTTTTAATAAGCCAAAATAAGCTGAAATCGTAGGGTCTAGTTGGTATTTTTCTTAAAGATCAGGGGTGCCCGTTTCTTCTATAGTGTAAAATTGTTCAAGTTACCCCGCCTACCCTTGTCTTTCACTTTACCAAGTTTGCACCCTGTCTTTTCTAGAATAATAATTAGGTTTAATATTTTTGTTTTTAGTTTTATTAATTAGGGTTCTTA
>BQNB010033624.1:0-52181 GCA_026074375.1 Tanacetum coccineum | reverse complement strand
TTTGGTTCAGTTTTAAAAACTAATTCATAAGGTGACTTTCTAGACAGCACATAGCTTTGGATCCTGTTAATTAAGTAAACAACAGTTAAAACACATTCAGACCACATGTTCAATGGTATTCCCTCCTGAAACATGAGGGCTCTAGCAACATTTAATAAATGCCTATGTTTCCTCTCAGCAAAACCATTTTGTTGAGGGTATAACGACAAGAAATATGATGAAGTATGCCTTCTTCCTTACAAAACCTTTCCATATTTTGATTAATAAATTTTGTTCCATTATCACTTTTAAAAATCTTAACTATTTTATCAAATTGATTTTTAACTAAGTTAAAGAAAGTAATAATATGTTAGAATACTTCATCTTTCTCCCTTAATAGGAACACCCAGACAGCTCTAGTACAATCATCCACAATAGTTAAGAAATACTTAAACCTTTTTCTCTACTTTAAACCTTATAAGGACCCATACATCTAAGTGAACAATCTGTCCAAGAACCTTGGTTTGATGTTCACTTAAAGGAAATGGGTCTCTAGTTTGCTTAGCCTTATGGCAAAAATCACAAACACTGTCAATTTTATTTTATTTCAAAATCAGGTTTGGTTTTTAAAATGTTCAGAACTTGGTTAGAAGGATGAGCAAGTCTGTTATGCCATATGCATTTAGACAAACAAGAAACTTCTATATTATTATTGACAACTTTTTACCTATATTCAAAAAATACAACCCATTACTTTCATTACCAGTCCCCACTTGGGTCCTTTGAACATAATCTTGAATAACACAAACATTTTCATCAAACACGACTCTAAACTTATTATCCTTACTTAGCTTATGTACAGATAGAATACTGACTTTATATTCAGGCACAACTAAAACATCATGAATGACAATTTGATCAATTAACCTATGACTACCCACATGGGTGACAATGGCCATAGTACCACTAGGATGACCAACAGTCATATTAAGCTTAGAAACTTCAACAACATTAAACATATTTAAAATAGTGTAAGTCATAGGTTGACTTGCACCTGAGTCAATAATCCATCCAATATAAAGTTTGTAGGACCTTATATTGGAATTATGATTGAAAAACCTCGAAGAACAAAAGCTAATTACATAATTTACACCTGCAATGTTTGCAGGCATACTACTGGAACCAGATTTCTCACTAATTAAAGCCATTAACTTCTTATATTGGTCATCAGTGAAAGAATTACTAGTAGATTGATTCTTACTACCTGAAACAACATTACTACTAGCAACACCCTTATTAAAACCATTATTATTATTTTTCTTCAAGTTAGGTGGATACCCCACCAACTCAAAACACCTATCAGCAGTATGACCATTCATATTGCAGTGAGTACAAACCAAGTTAGGCATGTTTAGCTTTCTAGGTTGATTATTATTAGTATTCTAGTTGTTATTTCTATTATTAGGCTTTGCCACAAAAGCAGAATTACTAATTTTAGACACATTATGAGACTAAGAACCCCTGTGGGATTCATCTCTAGACAGAGTAGCAAAAGCACCCTTAACATCAAGGATGGGGTCAGTTGTGAGAATTATACTCCTTATAGGAGCATAAATCTCATCAAGCCTTATAAGAAACTGCATCAACTTAAGCAGTTGATTATGTTTCTTTAGCTTGTTAGAGTTCTCACAAATGCAGTCGGGCAAGTTGACAAGAGAGTCATATTGCCTCCATATAGCATTGAATTTATGATAATACTCAGACAGGGCAGACCCAGATTGGGATAATGAGTGGATTTTATAATGCATATTAAAAATGACAGATGCATCCTGCTTACTATATGTTTCCTTTAATTCATCCCAAACAACATTAGCATTCTTAGAGAACACCTGACCCATGAAAACATCTTAAGAAACACAACCAAGAATCTAATTAAGAACCACAGAGTTACATATATCTTATTTTTCTTGCATAAATCCTTCCTCTTCAAGTCTTTTTAATTTTCCTTTAATAAAACCAAGTTTATTCTTAGTGTGAATAGCAATAGTTATAAGTTATAACAGCTTTCGAAACTTTGTAACTTTTAGTACCTTCTAGTTTAAAATTGATTATAGGAATACCACTAGTATCATTACTATGGATCATATTGATCAATATCATTACCCTCAAAACTAGAGGATTACCCTTTGTTCTTGGGTGGCTTATCACCTTCAACCACAATGACAAAACAAATAAAACAAGCAAAGGAAACAAATTAAAACACAGAACCACCAGATGGTAGTAGAAGACTCAGTAACCAGTGTGGTACAAGGTATACACCTACTATCAGGCTTAAGAACCAGGATTCCTTACTTCTTTAAGAAGTAGGTTAAGATTCACCCAATAGTACCAAATACAGGATGCATACTCAGGAAACCAGACAAATACTGATACTGAGACACTTAACTACCAAACTCTTTTAATCACAAACAATCCACCAATTCCAACTCCAACAAAAACTAATCACAAACAACCTCTTAAACTAACCCTTTCACCGATTCTAAAACCTAACAAAAAAACCTAGAGGGAGAGCGAGAGGGGTATTACAGAATACGCAAAACAACAATCCAATGAGACAAGATGTCTCAGCAACCACATCAGATACGTAGCGGAATATAACAACATGAAACAAACAAACAATTAGTTAGATAACAAAACCTTTAAACTATACAAAAAATAAAACTTAATATCAATAATTTCAAGAATAAAACTCAAGACTCCTGAATTATGATTTTGATACAGAAAAACCCTAATTTGACGACCAATAACCAAATCGATAAATCAACATTTGTTGATTATAACACAACTATCAGGAACAAAAATCCCCAAATTTTAAAAACCCTAAAATTTGATCGACCTCAAAAAACACAAGAATTAATCAAATCAATTAATTTAACCACTAATTAACCAATTAACAACCCTAGTGTATTCAGATCTGAACTCAAAACACAAAAGCCCCAAAAAATTAAAAACCTAATTTTTTTTTAAACCGATTGATCTTTGTATCAAAGCCAATCTGGCTCTGATACCATGTAGAAAAGTATACAAAGATCAAGTTATAACACACCATTTATCAATTCAACCAGCCTCCCCACTTATTTGTTCACAACATCTGTCAACTACTTCAAATGTAGCTACAGGTTTTGAGTTCAAATACTGATTACAAAATAGAAACCTAACTATTGATCTTCAAATCTCAAATAGAGAGATAATGAAGATTTACACAGAAAACTTGAGAGAGAAACACACAGAAAAACGATTACAACTTAGAGAAAACAAAAGAGAATTAGATGTATATATATGGCTAAAAATCCTAGCTTCTTATAACTTTGACTCCTTGCATTTAACTCCTTAAGTTTCCAAACTAGCTGCTTCCAGTCCCCTGCGGTTACAAATAAACAACAAACACAATACTAATAACTTAACAACCACTTACCCATTCATACATGAACCTTTGAATGTATTTCATTGTTAGTCCTTGATACAGAAGTTGGTTTAGTATTCTTAATATACCCTTTAAACATCTATTATCTATATGGTTTACTAGCAAAGGCTTCCACTTGTACAAACTACTTTATTTATGCTTTGTTCTAATAAACATCTGATATAGTGATTTATATATAACTAAAAGTTAAAACCTCGCAGATATAGAAAATGAGATTATAGATTATATAGATGTCTTTGTGTATCCTTGATTTATAGTCATGTATGTCTCGTTATAGCTAAATTTGTTACTTTAGTCTTTGCAACTAACTTTTAATGTAAGGGACAAGGGTGACATTCAAAAGTATGTTGTTATTCAAATGTTATCTTTTGTGTTTTTAGATATCCATGTCTTTTTTTATCATTTTCCATTGCAGTTACAGCTACAACAAGCATTTTTATAAGAAACATGTTAGGATCACAAAGAGTTTACAAAAACTTTTTCATAGAATGATGTGTCATGATGATTTATACATCATTAGCCAATTAAAAAATGAGAGATAAAGTACTTAAATCTATTATTGCATGTCAAATCATTTTGTGAAAATTTCTTTGTAAATTTTTTATGACCCTAGTATTGCTCAAAAATATGTAAAGCTATATCTTGCAAGTTGCAAGTGGAACTAATAGCTTACAACTACCAATTCAATTATCAAGCAAACGTACTCGTAATGAAATCTACCTCGTGACTTGTAGTATAGTATCATCTTAAACAAAATCAAACTTAAAATCACTATATATACATGTATATGCTGTATGCATATATTTATTGATATTGTGCATTTGTGCCACACATTTCATATGCATTATTAATCTACGCGTGTAGTATATGTACAAATATATGCTTATATTCGTCAAAATAGGTAAACCATGTGATATGTATGGTACTGTCACTATGGGCCTATAACACAACCCCGTGGAGTAACTAATATTACGAAAGAGCCCCTTATTATATCCTCCACAGTCCACATGTATAAATATCTCCACATTTATTGATAGTTTCCTTCACATTCTCAAACTCTAGATAAAGAAAAAGGCAAGTGAGATCTAGAAAAAGAAAGCCAAATATGCTACGTTTCTTAAAATCTTTGTCTAGGACAGTGCATGAAGAACGATTTCAAGAACCATCGAATAGTGGTGGTGATGGTGATCAGCCAACGAGTTTAACGGTATGGAGGAAGTCGTTATTTGTAGGGTGTAGTGGTTTTACGGTTATAAACTCGAATGGTGATTTGGTATATCGAGTTGATAATTATGGTGGTTGCCGAAGACAAGAACTTGTGCTCATGGATGCTGCTGGCAAACCAATACTTACTGTTTCTCGTAGTAAGGTACGTTAAATTATGTCATATTGTCATGTGCTATTCAATCATTACCACTTATAATATCAAGCATAGTTAAAGTGTTTCGTTTATGTTATTTCCATGCCATGAAATAGCACGTATTTGCCATTGTTAGCTAAGGAAATTGATTGTAAAAGATTATTGTTGAGTTTGATGACTAAATTTTTGTATATCAATAAAACATATATTGATAAGTATAAGTACACTATTATGATTTCTTGCAAAATTATAGCTTATGATTATTAAATGCATAAAACTTAATTAATTAATATAACTTATAAAATTTATGTTACAATCATTAAATGCACAAACCTTTTGTCCATTAAATGTCTTCTAAATATTAAATTTAAGCAATACACATGATAAAGCATTTGATACAAGTATAAACTAATTAAATATGCTAATTAATGTTATTTTTAAAATACTTTAAAAATGAAAATGCATATTATTATACATATTATATAAATTAATGAAACACACAAAGCTTTATACAATTTATATGCCAAGTTCATGGTTCATATGATTTTGAAATTCGGGCCCGACTAACCGGTTCATCCGGGAACCGGAGTCGCTACCGATTCGGCTAACTAATAAAATCCGGCTAACTAATAAAATCCGTCTGAAAGAGAACGTAGGGGACCGGTCGATCCTGAAAAAAACGAGTGAATCCGGCCGGACTCGAATCGTTTTCATTTTGTTTATTTCTGGTTAATCAGTTCGTCATTGTTATTTTGTTTGCGCTTGGGTTTTAATCACGGGGTACCCGCCGCTGCAACGCGCAGGTACCTGCTAGTTAGTTTTTATACAATTAAATATTTTCAACATTCAACATTAGTCAAATAATCGTTTCCAAATACAGTCAAAGTGTGAAAATTTTGGTGTGACTAAAATTAATTTGGTTTTATGAATCCCATGTCAAAATATTCAACTTAAGGTAAATACTAAATATTACTATTCTTTAGAGCACAAGGTACGGTGGCTGATGGCTTGAGCCATCGGCGAAAACGCTAGCCCACGGAGCGAGAACCACACCGTGGGTGGCGTTTTCACCTCTCGCGCCGCCACCACCAGCCAAGATGGTGGGCGAAAACGCGACGTGAAAACACGAGACGCTACACCGCGTCTCGCGTTTTCGCGTTTATATATTTTTTTTAATTTTTAATTTTTTTTTTTTTAAAGTAGTCGTTGGGGGAGCGGGTGAATTCGAAAAATAGCCGTTTTATAGGTGTTTTTTGCAACTTTTGAGCCATTATTTCACTATAAATACATATACAAACTCTCATTTTTATACATCCCTTCCATATTCTCATAAATCCCTTTCAATTTTCATACAACAATATGAATTCCAATTATTTGTCCGATATTTACGAGTATCACACTCAACTCGATATGGTTTTTTTATAAAAATGAAAAAAAAATTGGGGTCCTCCCATAACACCAAAAAATCTAGTGTTAACCAAGGTGCCTCTTTTTGGTGTTATGAGAGTTTTTGGTGTTATGGAGAAAAGTTGTCACTTTTTTGCCCACGGCTTGAACCATGGCTCAAACCACACCTAGTGCTCTTATTATCATAAAATAATACAGTACTAAAGTACCACATAAACTTCTTTAAAAAAAAGTATCACACAAACAAATCAAATTTGCAATTTACTAGTACGCCATATGTCCATTATAGAAACATAAACAGTATCGATCGTACCTGTCTTGTTGGTCGATAAATGATGATACAACTGATCTGAGTCTCACACTAGTAAAAATATTTGTAGAGTTTTGCTAATCTCTACCTATTGGGTAGAGCTTAAGATGTAGTTAATAAACATAAACTTTCATAATTAACCAGAAAATGCTTTAATACACATTATTATGGGCGATACGTGTCTTACCACACTTATTTCATATGCCTAACCTTTACGATACGTGTCTTACCAGAAACTTAATATGGGCGATAGTTGGCTCGTGTTTGAAGGGGAGATATCAACAAAGAAGCAAAAACCAATATTTCGTGCAAGAAAACATGTCGATATCTTGTCCCCTAAGGTAAAGAGACTAGCTCGAGTTTATCAAGAACCTTACAATAACAATACAGGGTACGTGATTGAGGGTTCATACACGAACCGCTCATGCAAGGTTTTTGATGAGTCGAGAAATGTAGTGGCCGAGATCCGAAGAAAAGAAACAGAAACAAAAGGTGTGTCTTTTGGGCTAGATGTTTTCATGTTGACGGTAAATCAAGGGTTTGATTGTGGTTTAGCAATGTCTATTGTTTTGTTATTAGATCAAATGTTTCTTTGAAAATTGTAAAAACACAATATTGTATTACATCTGAGATTTCTAACGAAATCCGAGTGATGACAATTTTTGTGGTGATGCACCATCGTAATTCGTATATATTCATGTGTCAATGTGTATATTTCCTAGGCATGTTTATACACAATCATGTAAGCCCACCCCATATCTCGTATTATCTTCATCCACCAATATTACAGCAATGCATCGTCAATGTTGAACCATATCTTTTACATCAAACAGATCACCTAAATCAGTATCGCAAGCTGCATAATGCTAATCATATCATATCTCATTATATATATCACAAATTCACAATTGTTTCAAAGTTATCGTAAATTAAATTTGGTTCAAAACATTTAAAGTTTTAAACAAATGAATCAGACCACCATGTAGGAAACAAATGCGTTCCTCACAATTTTTCAGGCGTTCTACAAAAATTAGTACCCAGCTCAGAGTAAATATAATAAAGAAGAAAAGCAATGATAATTTACTATGCAGTTTCTCTACTTTAAATTACCACCAATAAAGTGGCGACGGTTCATACATTATTACTAGCAAACATTGAAGCGGTTACCCAAAGAAAAAATTAGGGCACTGCTAAATATACTAAAAAATAATAAAAAAAATTAATACTTAGATAATTATGCTAGTCTTTTTTCCTTGTATTTTGTAGCAGGTGATTAAATTAATGGGACCCTCCCTAACTTTTTGAACTATTTACTTACTTAATTTAAAACCTTTTTTTATTTCTAATGTATGTTAACTTTTAATTTCGTACGAAACTAACATTATACACACAAATTTTTAAACAACTTTTGTTTCTGATGATTTTTAATTTGACATGCGGATAAACGTTTTATGCAAAACAAATTGTTGTTATTCTTTATATTTTACTAGACATACGTTTAATTTACACAAGTAATTAACTAAATAAGACTGGGTTCTGTTTTTAATGTGCATGGGGCTAACGAGTTCAATAGCTTTATTTCCAACGCGGGGCTTGTGGAGATTCAGTTGGAAGGTTACTCGTTCACTTGGTCTCATCCGTCGGCTGCAAAAATGAGTAAGTTGGATCGGTTTTTGGTTTCGGAAGGTTTTCTTTCTTTTTTCCGCATATTTCAGCTTTATGTCTTGATAAGATCTGTCCGAGTCACGACCGATGTTGCTTGTGAGATTGGTACTGTTATGGTGCAACCCCCTTTAGGTTGTATCATTCTTGTTTTCCTTCATGGGTTTGACGATATGGTCAGGACTGCTTGGGAATTTCATTTGTTCTTGAGGATTCTTAATGGTATGGTCCGGTTCAAAAGAAATTGCCACCATGTCCCCCCCCCTGTCTCCCCCCCCCGAAACCCCCCGGAAATTCGATCATGGGTGGCTGTTCATAACGAAAACAGTCTGGAAAGGTTAATTGATATTCAAGAGAAATTGAGTGGTATTGATCATATTTTAGATCAAGGTGGAGTGTCTGATGGAGATTACTTCTTTCCGGCTGGAGTTGACGAATATATACAATGCAAGATTATCAAAGTTCCACTGTGTTCGGGACATAATGAAGAAGGCTAAGATTCAATGGGCGATGTTGGGGTGATGAGAACTCTAAATTTTTTTCATGGTATTGTTAATCGTAGCGCGTTACTATGTAGTCCAAGGGCGTTATGGTTGATGGAGAATGGGTTGATGAGCCTAATCGTGTTAAAGAAGAATTCCGTTCTCACTTTGCTAATAGGTTCCAAGACACGGGCGTGAGTCGTTGTCGGCTGAATTTCAGGTTCCCGTCTCGCCTCACTGCTGACCAGATTTCTGTCTGGAAACGCCGGGTGTATTCTGCTGCCCCAGCGCAAAAAGCTGTATGGAGTTGTGGCGAAAATAAATCGCCTGGGCCGGACGGGTTCACTTTTGAATTCTTTCGCAAATATTGGGATTCCATTTGGACAGATCATGTGCGGTCGCGTTAGAGTGGTTTTTCAGGCATAATCTTTTGCTAACTTTCCCCCCTTATACCCCATTAAACAAACCACAAATCAATCCCCTACCTAACCCCCCTCCCCCCTCTCCCCCTCACTCATCAAAACTCTCCAACCCACCCCCAAACGCCCAAATCGGGGGAGTCTATATAAAGTGTGACAAAAATCTTGCTATTGTTTGTCTTCGGTTATTTCAGATAACCTAATATATGATTGCAGATGTTCAAGACCGCTTTTCTCCCTAACCCGTCAGATTTGGATGGGCGTTTATTATAAATGGTTACTCTCTTGGTGTAGGCTTAAAAAGCAGAAGCCGACTGGTTTTCAAGTTGATTTTGCCAAAGCTTTGACTATATATAGTTCGGTGGGATTACCTGGATGATGTTCTTTTTTCTTTTGGTTTCGGTGTTAAATGGCGCTCTTGGATAAAAGGAAGTTTAATCTCAGGTATGGCTTATGTTCTTGTTAATGGAAGTCCTACTTCAGAATTTCAATTTCATTGCGGTCTGAAACAAGGGGATCCTTTGGCTCCTTACCTCTTCATTCTTGTTATGGAATGCTCTATTTTTTGGTTTCTAGGAATGTCCGAGGCTGGTATTTTCACTGTATTAAATTAATTCTGCTCTCTCGATTTCTCATCTTTTTTTATTGCGGACGATGCATGGTTATTTTATTGGTGAGGGACGGATAGTACTTACAGCGCCAGTCCTTACTTCAAATGGCTATTGTTTCTCGTTGGCGTCGGGTTGAAGGATCCACGCTCTCACAAGCACGCTCACATGAAAAGATCTTCTAGGAAAGTGGGTGTCACCGCAGTTTAGTTAATGAGCGCTGCTACATTGTTTGTTTCGGTCATGAAAGCCCCTTTAAATACATTAGGGTTTATGGTGGAGGTAATATGTCTAAGAGCAATGCTTGTTTTAGAGATGATATGAGTTGTAGCTTAACGCCCTCCTCCCACAGCCGCCTTTCAACGTGGAAGATTAATACCCTATCCATAGGAGGTCGTCTCACGTTACTAAAGGCGGTTTTAGGCTTGTACTCCATCTTACCCTTGTCTTTTACAATGGTGCGAAGACGTGTTAATGATGAGGAATTCTATGATGTACGTCGCGTAATTTTTAATGGTGGCATTACCCCCCCCCCCGCCTCCACGACACGGATTTCGTGGGTTAAGTGGACGAAAGTGCTCGCTTCTAAGAAATATGGAGGTTTAGGTGTCTCCAGTTTTTATGCCCTTAATCGTGCGCTTCTTTTCAGATGGGTGTGGAGATTTCTTTCTCATGATAATTCGTTGTGGTTTCGTTTCATTTCAGCCATGCATGGTTCTTCTTTCCAGATACGCTCTTCTTTTCATTGTTCGAATTGGTATATATATGAGAGATAGATTATTCGGGAAGTTTCGGCCTTAAAACTTCAAGGATAGCCTTTCTATTTATTGTAAGCGTCGTGTTGGTTCAGGTATGCAAACTCGGGGCTTTCTGGAAGATCTTTGGTTCGTTGAGGTTCCCTTTCAATGGGAGCTTTCTTCCCCTGAGTTTGTAGCCTGGAGAACAACAAAGAATGTTCAGTTGCGGTTAAAATGCAAGGCGAGATCGATAGCTCTTTTCGTCGCCATGTCAGGGGAGGTGTGGAAACTCAGCAGCTCGAAAACATTCAGGATTTGGTTAGGTCGAAGGTTCTTTCTAATGTAGATGATAGATGGGCTTGGGGACTTGAACGGGGTGGGGAACTTTTGTTGTTAAAGATGCTCGCTGACCTTCGTGGCGAGGTTTACTTCCAAAAATATGAGAGAGAGAATGTTGCTACGAGATGGATTAAGACTATTCCTATTAAGGTGAATGTTTTCGCGTGGAAACTCCACCTTGATCGTCTCCCCACTAGGTCTAACCTTCTCAAACGTGGTATTCAGGTGCAATCTTCTTTATGTCCGATATGTAATGTCTTGAGGAAGCTACATCATCTTTTCTTTTCCTGTGCGTGGGTTTAGCGATTTCTCGGTTATATGTCAATGGGTGGAACGCCCTTTCTTGGAGCTGTTGATTCTTATGCGGGCTGGTTGGAGTGGTTTAATTCTATTCGATTGGGCTCCAAGCTTAAAGGGATCCTAGAAGGCGTTTTTTATATGTCTTGGTGGTGCTTGTGGAATTTCCGTAACCAGCTTCTTTTTGCTTCCAAGAAACCGCGCAAAGAGACTTTGTTCGATGATGTTGTTTCTCGTTCTTTCATTTGGAGTAATTCTAGATGTAATCTAAAGTTTACTTGGGATTGTTGGCTTCAACATCCTTATTTGATTGCTTTGTAATTGTTCTAGCTCCTTGCTAGCTTTCTAATAAAAGTTGCCGTTCAAAAAAAATTTAACTAAATAAGACTTGCTATTTTCTCTTTTATGAAAGATTGATCTTGCATTTTGGGTTAATATACACGATGTTACTAAAACTTTAAAAAGATGCGTATAAGGTAACGAACTATTATTTTGTTCATTCGGGTTACTTAACTTTATATATGTAAACATCACTGAAATTGTAAAAACACGACATTTATGTTACTTAACTATTACTCCCTTCGTCCTAAAATTATTGTTATCTGACAAAAAACACACAGTTTAAGAAAAATGCATTTATTACTGCTTTTTATTTTTTACTTTTTAGCAAAAAGACAGTTTTACTCTTAGCTAATTAATTAAAGTTTGTAATAATAATTTCAAACAAAAGTAATTAGTGAACTTGATCAAACTTCCTTATCTATTTTTAGTAGTAAATAATTAAATTGAGACGTCCTAAAAAAGAAACATGAACTATTAATTTGAGACATATGGAGTAAAAAATATGCGTTCAGTAATATCGAAAGAGATGTTATTGGTGTAACTTCAAAAAGCAACTCAAATATACTATTACTATCTGCTCTACGTTTTTTCAATCATGTGCGTGCACAGTTTTTCAAGTTTGTATGATTTTATAAATTTAAATGAGTATAATTATATAAAGCTTGAAAAAGAATAAAAAAGAAAAAGATTGATATTAATGATTTTCAAAATAAAAAACAAAGCAAGTGAAATAAAGAAATAAAAAAGACAATGATTAGTGTAATTAAGTTAAAAGTAAAAGACCCTAGTGATTGGTGTAATGAATATGATTAATGATAAAAACAACATGATTACATTAATCATGTAAGTTTAGAATTTTTTCTTGGTAAATTTAGACTAACCCAAAAATTAAGTGGTCAAAGAACTGTCTCGACTAAACCGTATGCATCTAAGTTAAATATGTAAGATAGAATATTGTCAATAATATTGATTGACTGAATGAATATTCGTTCCGGATCCAGCTGAAAAAGCCCTTTATTTTATATTAGCGCTAACGCGCCCCTACAATTGAAAAGACATTTTAGCACTCCTTTTAAGAGGGTCGGTGATCAAAGGGAAAGAGAAGAAAGGAGCAACTCAAGTAGAAATAATAATTACATCCTGATTTCACTTTAAAGAGCAGAGCTTGTCCTTTGCAAGGGATGCAGGTATGAAAGATGAAGCTTGAAAGCGACGGAGTTCTTCTACTGCATGTTCAGAGCAATTTTCCCGGCAATTCTCCCCGATGCGTGTAAAGAAGAACTTATCCTCTTATGGTTTTAAATCCGCCTAACTTGGCTACCGCTTGTCAGCTTCAGTCCCCCTGTTGATAAAAAGAGTCAAGTAGGTCAAGCTGAGTCAAGTCAGAGAAAATAGACCCCTATAAGTATAAGAGAAAGCCGCGCCATCTTCCAAGGTCAGGAGCCACGGAGCCAAAAGCCGGCCCGGGGCAAGCAAGAAGCCAAACCACTGCCTCTCCGATTTAAAATCTCAGAGCTAAGCAGGGCCCGGGCAAGCAGAAAAGGGGGAGCGCTAAAAAGAACAGAGAAGGAAGAGCGCTGCTCGGGGAGTAGCGCGATGTAAGGCTAAGAATAACAATCGTCGTTTTTTGATAGTTTTTCCACTTCTCACAGCTGCTCTCACTTCATTTTTTTATAGAATAAAATAATATATATAATTTCATTCTATATCTATCTATAAACAAAAAAGATATATATAACCTTTTGATTTTTCCAATTGTTCATTTCTGGGGAGAGGAAGAAGCAGATTTATGAGAGAACACAAATAATTTTATATTGAGAGAGAGAGAGAGAGAGAGAGAGAGAGAGTACAGTGGCATGATGGTCTGGTGTTATGGCATCAGTAGAGAAAATGTTTGCGCCAATCACATCGGGCCTCGCGTCATACTGACTCGCGCCGACAGCTCCAGCCACGCCATGGCTTATTTTCCTTTTTTTTAATATTTCGACCGCTAAAAACGGCAGGAATAAGAACTAGCTGTTTTTTGTGTATTTTTTTGAACAGATGTTTTTTTTTGTGTATTTACTCCCCGTTTTCTAAATTTTTACCCCTTAAAAATCTTATAAATACCTCCTTATTCTACCATATTTTACACATTTTTCTAATATAATTCACAACACAATATTTTCTACGTCACTCATAATTTTCTCACAAAAATAAATCCCAACCAACAATGGATAACTGGTATGCTCAACGACCCACAAAACCAAATTATAGGCTCGTCTTCTTCGGCTAATCCCAACACGACTTCATCTACACATTCTACCTCCTCCATTCAACTTTCATATACGCAAATGCCTACTCACTATGCCAACTATAACCCATATATTAATCCCGATCAACAAATGGCATTTCAACAACAATTCCAACATACTCAAATTTCTCAACAACATCTCAACCAAGCCGCTTCTTCCCACAACAATCCGACCAACAATCCCAACAACCACAAGAAGAAGAAGCCGACATCGACCAAATCAAAGGAAAATGTATCAAGAAAATGGCTAAGGTAGCCCGTGAAACGAGAACTGGGGGAGCCGGTACTCGTAATTTTTGGGCCCAAGACGAGGAGTTACTTTTGGCGGAATGTTACAAACAAATATCCGAGGATCCAATTGGTTCGGAACAAAAAAATAAAACGTTTTGGTACAAAGTTTTAGACCAATACAATGAACAAGCAAATAGTAACAAATTCCTATTTCGTACCAAGATGTTGACGGGAAAGTGGACTCCAATGAATCGAGAGGTCGGAAGGTTTAATTTGTTGGTGAACGAAACGAGGGTTATGAGCAGGGAGAACAATGATGATTGGATGACAAGGTTTGAAATATTGTATTAAACTGTCACGGGTACGGAATTTAAGCAAAAGAGCGCTTGGTTATTTTTGAAAGACAAGCACAAGTGGAAAAATCCCAATTCGAAAAACGCAAGACGAAACCAAGGACGTTACCGACGAGGAACCCGAGCTCTTTGGAGACGACGAGTTGCCGCGTCCACCTTGCAAACAAGAATTGCTAAGAGTCAACTTTCTACAAACTCGTCCACTAGTTCTGGTTCAAACCCGACAATGTTTCAAGATATGCTCCAACAACAATACGAGTTAGACCGTAAGGAAAAATGGAGCGTTTGGGCCGCGAGACGACGGTGAGAATTGAGTTAATCAATTCTCAAAAGGTAGCCGAGGACTTAAAAGTCCTACAAATCGTCACACGCGGGATGGATCCGGTAGACGCGGCTATCATCAATGCGCAAAAAGCACGAATCCGGGCTTTATATCAACCACAAAACTAGTTTACTTTATATCTTTTTATGTTTACGTCTTATTTTTAGTTTACGTACTTTGTTTTTTAATTTTATGTAATGTTTTTTAATGTAATGTGTTTTAATTTTAATGAAATCTATTTTAGTTAAATTGTGTATTTCTTATTTTATATAAATGAAAAAAAATTCTCTCACGGCACCACATTTTGTGAAGCCAACGAGAGGGGGTTTTTGATGCCATGTGAAAGAGTGGTGCCATGGGAAAAAGTGGTGACATGACAACATTTTTTCCTCATGGCTTCAAGCCATGGCACCACTATACCCAACTCTCTTAAAGCTTAGCATTTGAGCTATATCAATCATTATATAATACAAATACTAATCCAAAACTATTACTAATAAATCCTCTAAAAGCCCTCCGTAGTTGGAGCTGGAGTACAACGAACACTTCAACTGTCTTGAAACTCAGCAAACAAAGTGGTACTTGTAGATTCAATACTAATGATGTGTTTTAGGACATCAAAATCTTTAAAATGTCTTGAAACTCAGCAAACAAAGTAGACGGTACTTGTAAAAGAACTTATAGAGTCACCAATTATATGAATTAGGACATCAAAAAGTTTCACAAAAATTCTTAAAGAAGTAACCTCATGCGGCTTATTGAAGAACTAACACCAATGGTCCCTTTAGTCGACTTTAGATGAAGACTGGTCGAGCTTTAGTTGACTTTGAGTGAGAAGAAAAAAAAGTGAAGAATTTTAAAGAAACAAACCTACCAAAAACAACAAAACCTAATTCTTTCTTTAGCCGATACCAAATTCAAAATAATCTTCAACCAATAACCGAAAATTGAAGCAAACGATTTTTCTTTTCTAAACCAAAAACAATCAAACAAACTTTTTTTTAATTGTAAGACTTGAATACTAATCAAGTTTTAAGTGAAGACTGATCAAGCTTTAGATGACATATGTCATGTCGTTCTAAATCAAAATGGAAAAGAAAAATAAATATTTAATAATTAAAAAAAACATGTCATAACTAAAACAAACCAACGACGTGTGATGGAAAAGTAAAAGGAAAATCAACCAAAACAAAGACTTGGTCTCTTGCTCAAATCAAATATCCAAATGTCAAACCATACGATCTTCAAATCTATATCCAAACCAACCTTCAATACTTTTTCTTTTTCTTTTTCTTCATGACTAACAAACTTAGTTCGGATACCATGTAAGATAAACTATTTGTATAATATTGATTGACTGACTGAATTATGAGAAAATACATATGAGCTTATGTTATAGCCTAGCACTTGAGCTATATCAATCCTAATATAATACAAATACTAATTCAAAAGAATTTAACAAAATACTCATCTTTCACGAGTAACTTTAATTGCGAAAGTCTCAAATAATAATAGTTTAACCTTAAACTTTACTATTTATTGTTTCGAGACCCACCGCATATGGACTTAAATTGGCTCTTTTGACAAGATTAGCGTGTCCACTTTATGGTTGTTTGGAAAAAAACTCGAGCCTGAAACCTTTCGCATTTTGATAATGACAACTATAAGTTTTTTTACACATTGACCACCCCTACGTGGTTAAGACAACACTTGCTACAACTATAATCATGAATATGCGTATATGGGAAATAATTTCAGTGGAAACAAATAAACTAGCTAAAGATGAGTTTCAGCTTTCACTGACGAGTTCTTGCTCAAGGCTGGTGATACCATGAACCAGACGAGTCAAGCTTTCAGTACGTCCCATTGCAAGCAAATCTATGATGAAAAAAAGTTCGATTGCAACCCTACTTGTTACCAGCTCAAGTGACTTTTTGTTAATATCATTGTAAATGAATACTCTCTCTTTCATCGACATATAGAATTACTTACCTTGTAAAACATATATATGAAAATTAAAGAAGTTACAATCAGATCACTTATCATAGAGACAAAATGACATCCCGAATGAAAATTTGTAATAAGTTAGATATTTATTAAAATTATCTTTTGATGGTAAGTATAAATGACTGTCATAGACTTATCTTGAGATAATTTAATCAGATTATGCAAGAATCAAGATCAGTGGTTTGGTTAAGCAGTCAAAACATGTCAATTTCTAGTATGAGCTGGATGAGCTTGTAAACACCTTTTCGCCCATTTGTAAAACATCTAATCAAATAATTACTGCATCATATGTGCTGACTATAACAATATTATTTATAAGAGTCGTATAAAATATTTGAGTAAAATGATCCTGCAGGATGCATGCGCATTAAGATTATGATTCAGACAAGTTTCTCCTGTCTGATCTGTTGGTCCAAATTGGCCCGTTCCCTTTTTAGCTAAATATAACTTTATTGATTTAATCAGTTAAAAAAGATTCAATGCAGCTTATTCATAAGTGAATGGGTCGAAAGTGACACCTTGATTCTATACAACATTTAAACTACTATGAAATACTGATTTCAATATCTATTTTTGTTGGTCAGACTTCTCCATTCCAGTGGCACAAGCTTTCCCTGCTTAGAAGGTTTTATACTTTGTTTGATAACCTAGACAGAACTGGATTTGTAAATGGTATCTGCAAAGGCGCATAGTCGTGTCTTGTTTCACGTCTATAGAGGTTGTCGCGTCCCAAAGGTCTCAAACTTGAGAATAATGTTTCTTCAAGTTGCTCATCCGATTTTGACATGGTAGCTCTCAAAGACCTCTAGCAAAGCTTCTTTTGCCATCTCATCATCATACTTCGGTTTTGTTTCTGGAAATTAGTTGCAATTGCACACACCGTTTAAATACCCCTGGACCATCCTATCTGGAAAAGAGCCTAGAGAGAGTCACAGCTGAACATTTTGTCTTAAAATCTGCAATATTACTCTATTCATGACAAATAAAGGAGATACATTTTGAGTTTTTAGTTTCAAAACTACTACATACAAATACGGTATGGTTACATTCGTACTTAATATCTAAAAACATATAATATTGCAATATTTGATGTAACATATGTCGCATGGTATGCTAAGAGTTTCTTTTTGCTAAGAGCTTATCAACTGCTAGTGAACATTTACAATTATTCTGTAATGACAGAACAAAAGACATGCAAAACAACACCAGCAGCGTGAATAACTTGTAACAATGACAATGAGAAAATATGTAATCTAGCTAGAAGGAAAAGCTTATGATTTTGTGGTATTCGCTAGTTAACCATGTGTGTTTTATAAGATGGAAAGGACAGTCTCTTCATGATACTGAGTATTATTAGGCTTGACATCCAATGGAAAAACACAAATGTGCTTCAGATTGTAATCCTGTGGGATACTAATTGTGTGATTCAGATTGATTTCATATAAATTACAAGAGAATCGGCTAAAGCTATTTGGACGGCCTAAAGGGAGTTCTCTTATGAGGCATTTTCGATTTTTTTTTCTGGTGCGTAAAAATAGTTCTTCAAGTGGTTGGGTTAATGGAATGTTGAGCTATGGAAAACTACGAGAAATTAAGAGTCGACTAAAGATTGAAAAAAAAACATAAACGAACAAATTATCAAAGGTTCTGAAACATGAATGTGTTAACCCTTATCTATATTCAATCAATTAGTTGTATTAGCAAATCAATTAGTTGTAGTATTGTTCTTATCCTTAGCTGTTATGAGTTGTAATCTTATCTATTCACCCCTATCTTGTAACTATATATTGGTACACTTTGAGGAATACAAGTCACAGATTCATACCATTCTTACATGGTATCAGAGCATACCATTCGATCCTTAAAATTCTCATTCTTCATTTACTGCTTGTTCGTTGTGTGTTTATTTGTGTGCAAATGTCACATATTATTTTGGTTAATACATGCTTAAGGTCACGCTGTGTTTAAACGATTTAAAGGTAATCGTTTGTATTTTGATTTGTTTTCAGTTCTCGCCTGTGATTTATTTATACCTACTGTTTGATTGTTCGTGCCCTAATACTCCCAAAACATGTATTAAAACCTATAAACTCTACTCACCAAATCATACCCTATAAATAACACTCCGTGCCTTAAATCAGCATCATGACGGGTTCGGACGCCTCATTAACCCTTACTCCACTCTCCGAAAAACTATCCTTGGTCACGCACCATCACCTCTTAACTAGGGTACCGGTTAAACTCGATCTTGAAAATTAGAATTTTGGGTCATGGGAGTTTTTCTTTGAGAAATTGTGTTCTACTTATGATGTTGAAAAATACATCCATACCCCTGCTACTGAATCTAGCACTACTTCGTTGGCTTCTCTTACCCCCGAAGAGCTCAAGGTTGATAAGATAGTGTTTTCATGGATTTTATTCACTCTTTATGATTCACTTCAAGCCAGGCTTGTTGTGGCTCGCCCAAAGTCTGCTAAGGAAGCATGGGGTCTTATTTCTGATATTATCAAGAACAATAAACGGTCCCGTACTAATGCATTGAAGGCCGAGTTACGTTCTATCAAACTTGGAGATCAAAGCATGGAGTCTTATTTCCAAAAGATTGATTCCATTGTCACCATCCTCACTAGCCTTGATGCTTGTGTTAATGATGAAGATGTGGTTCACTATGCTCTTGAGGGTCTTCCAAAAAAATATAACTAGGTTTGTGGATACATGCATTGGAAGGACACCTTTCTCGATCTCAAAGCGGTGCGCTCCTTGTTAATCACCAAAGAGATGAGATTGAAGTCAAAGGCGCTTGCTTTGCCCGTGGATTCTTCATCTCCTATGGTTATTGTGGCAGAATCAAGCACTAATCCTCGTTCTTTTACGTCTCAAGGTAAGTCTTGGAAGCCTTGTTTCCATTTTGCTAAGGGGTCTTGTCGTTTTGGTGATTCGTGTCAATATGTTCATGATGTCAATGCTCGTGTGAATAATGCTAATAGTGGGTTTAATAAAGGCCGTAGTACAAGTGAGAATACGACTCATGATCTCTTAAATAAGTTACTAGCATAATTGGGTCATTTGGGGTTGAATGTGGCTATGTCAAATAATGGTACCAATGTCACTTTGCCGAATCCTGCTACTGTTACCCGAACTGTTACTGGACCGAATATTGCTTCTATTGTTCCCACACCACATGCTTTTTACGCTAGCATAGGTACATCACTTGGCCCAAACCCTACACCTCCACCTGGGTTTCCCCTACTGGCCCAAGCCCATCTCCCATCTTATGGTTACACAGCCACTAGTACCCCAACTCACTTAACTCCTCATGCTGCTAGGCCGGTTAATACCTCGGGTCAAGCCACATTGTTACCTCAAGCATTTACTGCAGGGACTCTCCATGACCCTACTACTGGTGCATGGAATATGGATACAGGTGCTAGCTCTTACTTAAATAATTATGTTACTAGTTTAAGTACTATTCTTAATTCGTGTATGTATTCGACTATTTCGGTTGGTGACGGGCACTCCATTCCTGTCATCAACACTGGCCATAACATATTGTCAACTCCTTTAAAATATCTTAGACTTAATAATGTCCTCATCACACCGCATATTGTTAAAAACTTGATTTCTGTTCGTTAATTTGTTCGCAATAATGATTGTACTATTAAATTTGACTAATTTGGTTTCTCTGTTAAGGACTTCATGACGCGCCGGGTACTCCTCCGATGTGACAGCACTAGGGACCTTTATCCTGTCACAGCTCCTTCTCCCATTCCAAGTGCATTTCTTGTCAGTCAACAAACGTGGCATCAGCGTCTTGGTCATCCAGGACGTGAAGTAATGCGTCGTCTTGTTTCCAATAATGTTATTTCGTGTAATAAAGAGAAGCCTCCCGTTCTTTGCCATGCATGTCAACTTGGCAAACACGTGCGACTTCCCTTTGTCAGTTCTAGTACTATTATTTCTTCTTGTTTTCAGATTGTCCATTCGGATGTGTGGACTTCACCCATACCGAGTCTATCCTATTTTAAAATACTATGTTTTGTTCTTGGATCATTACTCTCAGTTTGTTTGGGTGTTCCCTTTAATTCATAAGTCTGATGTATTGTCTAAGTTTGTTTTGTTTCATAACTACGTTCACACTCAATTTAAGTGTGAAATTCATTCTTTTCAGTGTGACTATGGTGGAGAATTCAACAACCGTAAACTCCACGACCTTTTTAACACTAATGGCATCCAATTTCGTTTTTCCTGCCCTAAAACATCACAACAGAATGGCAAGTCTGAACGCATAGTACACCTTCCACAGCAATTGGCAATAAAATTCCCTTTACCTACTTATTTGGCACTCAACCCGACTATAGCCTTTTACGCACCTTTGTATGTTTATGCTATCCCTACTTATATCCTACACATAAGCTTGAACCTCGTGCTACACCCTCTATATTTTTGGGACACGCATCAAGTCACCATGGTTATCGATGTCTGGACTTAACCACTAATAAAATTATTCTATCAAGACATGTCACCTTTGATGAAACTGTCTTCCTATATGGTTTCACTAAACCTTCCTTGGTTCCGTCATACACCTTTTTAGACGAACCCGATATATCGACATCCTCCATTTCCATTTCCAACCCCCCTTACATGTTACCATAACCTCCAATCAAACTACCCCAACTAATGATGAGGTCCAACTACTACCCTTTGTCACCATACCCCAAATAATGATGGGGACCAAATATCTCAATGATGCGGCCCAAATATCTCTAGGCGGCCATTAGCCTAATGTACCAAATCTATGCCTCTATCCCTATTAACCAACACTGTTGCGTCGCTATTCACCCATCACTTCCTGGGTTGGCCACAGATACAGCCAATCAGTTCAAATACTACTTATCATGTAATTTTACCGATGACCCCAGTATAATCAATTCCTACCTCGGTTCACTCTATGGTCTCGGGCTTCCGCTTCAGGTCTAATAAACCTACTAAGCGCTACTTTCTCTCACTTTTCATTGTGTATGTGTTCATTTACTACACATGTATCGTGATGCGTTTCATGATTCTAATTGGCAAAATGCTATGCGGGACGACCTATGATGCTACTTATTTAAGATTAATACTTGGATCTTGTCCTTCGACTGCAAGTCGCATGTTGTCCGTGTATGTGGCTTTTTCGGCCATCAAGTTTATAGTGATGTACGTCAGGAGTCGCACTACAAGGCACGGGTTTTTGGCAAATGTAGTACTCATTTGGAGGGTTTTGATGTTGATGAGAATTTTAGCCAGTTGTTAAACTGGGACTATACGTACGATCTTAGTTAGCTGTTTTTCTCGTCATTGGCCGCGTTCATCAATTGGATGTCAAAAATGCTTTTTTACATGTGGATTTAACTGAGACGGTTTAT
This sequence comes from Tanacetum coccineum, assembly GCA_026074375.1. Classification (NCBI taxonomy): domain Eukaryota; kingdom Viridiplantae; phylum Streptophyta; class Magnoliopsida; order Asterales; family Asteraceae; genus Tanacetum; species Tanacetum coccineum. The sequence continues at coordinate 30,144 of BQNB010033624.1, read as the reverse complement.
ATGCATCAACCTCTTGGGTTTCGGGATTCTACACATCCTGATTATGTGTGTTTGCTTTAGTGCTCTCTTTATGGGCTCAAGCAAGCTCCTCGAGCATGGTTTCAGCGGTTTGCTTCTTATATTACTCGTGTGGGATTTCATCACAGTCGTTGTGACACATCTTTATTTATATACCGTCAGGGATTGGATACTGCTTATTTGCTTTTATATGTGGATGACATTGTGCTTACAACTTCTTCTTCAGATTTGTTACAGAGAATTATTCACTCTTTGCATCAGGAGTTTGCTATGACAGATTTAGGTCCACTTAATTATTTTCTGGGTGTTTCTGTAACGCGTGATTCTTCTGGTTTATTTTTATCTCAGAAGAAGTATGCTGTTGAGCTTTTGGAGAAAGCACATATGGTTAATTGTAACCCTAGTCGGACTCCTGTTGATATTGAGTCTAAACTAGGTGCTGATGGTGATCCGGTTTCTGATTTGACTTTGTATCGGAGTCTTGCAGGCTCTCTACAGTATCTTACTTTTACTAGACCGGACATTTCTTATGTTGTTCAGCAGGTTTGTCTTCATATGCATGATCCTAGGGAGCCTCATTTCTCTGCTCTTAAGAGGATTTTGCGGTACGTTCAGGGCACTCTGCATTATGGTTTGCAATTATTTTCTTCATCTATCACATATTTAGTTGCTTATTCTGATGCGGATTGGGCTGGGTGTCCCACTACTCGGAGATCGACTTCAGGGTATTGTGTATTTCTTGGCAACAACTTACTTTCCTGGTCCTCCAAACGTCAGCCGACAATTTTTCGGTCTAGTGCAAATGCAGAGTATCGTGGTGTTGCCAATGTTGTTGCTGAGACTTGTTGGTTGCGCAATTTATTGCGTGAGTTGCATACTTCATTGTCTTCCGCTACGCTTGTCTACTGTGATAATGTTAGTGCTGTTTATTTGTCCTGCAATCGAGTTCAACATCAACGTACGAAGCACATTAAGATTGACATACATTTTGTTCGTGACTTGGTTGCTGTTGGTCAGGTCCGAGTGCTTCATGTTCCCTCTCGTTATCAGTTTGCTGACATTTTCACCAAAGGTTTGCCCTCTGCTTTGTTTGAGGAGTTTCGGTCCAGTTTGAGCGTTCGTTGCCCTCCCGCTCCAACTGCGGAGGAGTGTTAACCCTTATCTATATTCAATCAATTAGTTGTATTAGCAAATCAATTAGTTGTAGTATTGTTCTTATCCTTAGCTGTTATGAGTTGTAATCTTATCTATTCACCCCTTGAGGAATACAAGTCACAGATTCATACCATTCTTACAGAATGAACTAATGAGACATTTGACATTTGTTTGTGTTCGTTTATTTAACAAAACAAACATTTAATTTTCTTATGAGTTATATTTTAAATTTATTATAACTTGAAGCACTAAATATGGATTAAATTTAAGCTTAATCCATATACATACTATATATACCAAAATATGGATTTAGTTTAATTTCTTAAACTCAGTAATTGAGACTAATCTTTTATAGCTTGTACTTTGTTGGCCTAAAATGTAAATATAAAGGATGAAACATGTTTTGTTGCATTCGTATTTGTAACTCATTCACAGTATGGTGACTACAACTATATTACATCTGAGATTTCTAACGAAATCAGAGTAATGACAATTTTTGTGGTGATGAACAATCGTATATATTCATTTGTCAGTGTGTACATTTCTAGGTATGGTAATCCTGCCCTATATGTCGTATTATTTTCATCCTACCGAAATTACAGTAAACTCGATGATTAACCAGAACCCTTTATAACAAACACATCACCAAAATCAGTACAGTATCATATTCTGAATAATGGTAACCATCATATATATACATAAGTCATGTTTCGAGTAAAAAATAAGTGAAACATTTTTGTGGAGATGCGGGGTATCGATCCCCGTACCTCTCGCATGCTAAGCGAGCGCTCTACCATCTGAGCTACATCCCCTTTGTTACGTATCTTTTTGCATCAATCAAAATATTGTTTATTCTGTTATAGCATTTTGATTATGTCACATGACGAGTATTAATTTCATTGGATGATTTTTGGCGTGAAGTATTCTTTTGGCTAAATGGTGGTGTAGTTTGTAAGCAGTAAGTCGGTGGCGGATCTAGAATTTAGAAATATGGCATGCATTAAGAAAGATAATTTTCTTCATTCGGGTTTTTAGCTTGGGTTACCATATCGGTTCAAGTTTTTTATTTAAAGTTTTGATGCACGTATCAAGTAAGAAAGCAAAATAAATTAACTAATAATCAAATATATATTTTATTTTATATATAACTTTACACTTGCTCTTTACGAGTACTCATTTACCGTTGAGGATATTTTCTTCTCAATGAAAGTAACTAAGCTATCATTTCAACATTTGATTACCTATATTTCGCAACTTGTTTTTCACAAAAGTTATGCTCGAAAAAACTCTCTCAACGCTAGCGATAGCCACCAAAAGAATCAACACCAACTTCATAAGTAAGTAGACTATCAAATGATTGGTGTTTGTTTAATTCCACAAGCTTTATCATGAATGTAGATGTCGAGTTGACTATCAAGAGCAAGCAATTTGACACTTAAAAATTCTTTTGGATAAAACTTAGCAAGCTTGAACAACTTTTGGTTATCAAAAGAACAAAAGGCATCAATGGGATTCAAACTAGCCGTACAAATTAGTAAGCTTGTGTTAATGAGTATTGAGTTCGTATAAATACTTCAACTCGAAAGGGAGTTGATATGCACACCGCAAAAATGTATATGTGATGTTGTACCATATGTATCACACATGTAATTTTGTGACGTGCACATCACTTTGTGTGGTGTGCATATCACCTCCCAACTCGAAAATAATGATGATTTGTCGTCCGCTCGTCATGTCGTTCTAGCCGTACAATTCAAATAAGGAGGAAAAAATTAAATAGGGATACATCTATTTTTTTAGTATAAAATGTGTAATTGTGATTTTTTTTTTTTTTTTCTCATTCTTTTCCTTTTAATGTCTTATCCTATACATAGCAACTTCAATAATGTGAAAATCTCTTTATAAATTTTGTGTGAACATAGAGCATAAAAACGGATGTGGTTCTGTTAGTGCGAATCTTTTTTATTAAGATGTATATCACCGAATTAATCCTGAGATTGTTTTCGACTGAATTAATAGCTATTTATCCTTGAAAACACAATTAAACCAAGTATATCCCGATTAAAAACACAACACATAATTTGGCGGGAAAATGGGAGACGTACGGAGATCAACGATCTTCTTCACCGAACAACACCTCTCTTACGCCGATATCCTTCCACCACTTGAGGTACAAATCATCAAAATCACACTTATAATAAATACAGTATCTATATTAAATCATTAACATTCAAATTAAATTCGTAACAGGTTCGAGCTCGAATCGAAGTAGCCGTACTTAATTTCCTCAAGGATTTGAATTCACCTACTCCAGCGATCTCTAACTTACCTATGGTTCGCTTTCTTCGCTCTTTCGCTTTCGATTATTTGTTTTGATATTTGTTACAATAGATTATTTGAGTGAGCTGTATTTATATTAACTTGATTTATGATATATTCGTAATTGATGCTTTAGTGAGATTTTTATTAGGTTATTGATGATGATGATATGTGTAGCATTAGCCGTTAGTAGTAGCCGTAGCTGTGAGTAGTAGCATTTTTTTATAAAAACGTCTGGTAACGTAGCTGTAGGTGTAATCATATCGTGTAAAACAGCTCCTAAATGCTCAAATCTCCTAAATGTTACTTCATGGAGCATTGGAAAACGAGCATTCTGAAAGAATAGATAAAGCTACTTGCTGCTTGCCAAACGAGCATTAAAGATCACAACGCCCGCTCACAGCTACTAAATGCTCCGCGCCAAACACACCCTATGTTTACGAATGATGTAACTGAGATATATTTCAAATGAATTTTATGGTCGGATTGTGATATGCGTTTTAGTTAAGTTTCTTTTAGGTTATTTGATTAATGATATGTGTAGGCATTTGTGGAAATGTCTATGATTGATGTAAGTAAGCTACAGTTTAAGTGAACATTGGTTAAAATCGTAATCAGTATTCGAATCGAATTTCTGGCGGATTAAATTTTGATTATAAGTAGTAAAGTTACTCTTATAAGTGAAATTAGATTAGTGATTAAGTTTTGGGTGGAATTCTTTTGAAATTTTGATCATCTAAAAATGACCCCGTGCTAAAATTACCGTTAAGAGTGAAGTTAATTTAGTATATGATCACTGGTTAGGTTTGGAATTCAATTTCAGGCAATTTAGGTTAAGTTTCTTGTCAACTCGGACTAGTGATTAAAGTTTGATGTATTGGTTAAAAGTGGTAGTTGCAGTATGCAGTTTTAACGTGTATAAAATGGTGTGGGTAATGATTGGTGGTGTGAATGGAACAGATCAGCCGTACAACACGTAATAGCAGAGTTAATCGGGGACTGCTAACTGATGTTTCGTGGATATATCTGCACAAAATCTTTGACTAGAGAGAGTAGTGCTAAGTATTTCAAGTGAATATATGGTAGAATTTTAATAGACGTTTTAGTTAAGTTTCTGTTAGGTTATTTGATTTATGACTTGTGTAGGTATTTGTGGAAATATCTATGATCTGTAGATCATGATCCGGACATCCTGTTGTTATGATTATGATCGATGTAAGTAAGCTATAGTTTAAGTGAATTTCCGAGATAATCGTGATCGGTATTTGAATAGTATATCTAGCGGATTAAGTTTTGCTTATAAGTACTACAATTACTGTTACAAGTGAATTAGATCACTTCTTGGGTTTTGAATCGACTTCCTTTGGAATTTTGATTATTAGTACTAAGTTTACAGTGACGAGGGAAGTTAATTTCTTATATGAACTATGATTTTTACTTGGGTTTTGAGATATGATGGTAGAAAAATTAGTTTAAGTTTCCTGCAGTGACGGAGCCAGGATCTTTCATCTGGGTGGGCCGAAACAAGTACAAAAGAATTTAAGAAATGTAAATGTATAAATTATAGGAGTACGTATTACATCAAAAACTTTTCATGAGAATAATCTTAAACTAAAAATATGTGCAGTAACTTTCTCAATAATGAATTACGGAGTACTAAATCAAAGATCATCACCCATTCAAAGATTTCATCAGTTATTTTGTTGTCATTCGCCATTGAAATTTCATAAATTGTCACTACAATTCTAATTGTTTATTTGGATGGTTCAGCTCTTTTAGAATCGGGTGGGCCTAAAACTATATATTGGGTTTTAACACATTATATGCTAACTAGCTAATATATGCATGTAATTGGTATCTAATAAAAGTTTTGGGTGGGCCTTGGCATACCCTATGTCTCACTTGGCTCCGTCCCTGGTTTCCTGTAAACATAAGTGTGTGATTTTACCCAAAAAAAAACATAAGTGTGTGATGTGTGAATAACTTTATATCACTATGATTTATCTGTAAATTGCGTTGATATATATTTTAAGCTAATATGAATTTGAGTTTTTATGGTAAAAGTGAGTAATGTTTGTTGTAACCTGGTTACCGTCGAGGTGAAGTCGGGACCTAAAAGATTGTTATGTGCTGGATGTTTGTTAGTGAAGTGGTAGTTAAATACAGTTTTGTTGCGCGTAAATATTGTGTGTGATTAATGGTGTTGTAAATTGGAACAGATCAATCGTAAGACGAGTAACAGCAGAGTAAATCAGGGACTGTTAACTGATGTTTCGTGGATATTTCTGTCACGTTCTTTGTGCACAAAATCTTTGACTAGAGAGAGTAGTGCTAAGTCTTTCATAAGAGGTATGACTGTAAACTTCATTAGCATTTAAATTAGTATGGACGGTCCAAAAGGGGGTGTGTTACTTAATCTATGTTTATGTACATCAGCATGGAAGGTGATGGAGATGTGTTACGAGATATTGGTTCACGAAAAGAGAGTAACTCAACGAGAATTGTTTTACAAGTTGCTTTGTGCATCACCGGATTATTTCTCTTCTCAACTACAGGTCAATCAAACAATCCAAGGTCAAGTCCTTGTTTCTATGTCACTTTGATCTGGATATATGATGTTGTCGTCTCTGCTTAAGATACAGTATGTCTGTTTTTCTGATAATGTCATTTTGTAATATGCTACATAGATGTAGTAGCTTTGCTTAGATGCAGCCGTTTTAGTCTTGGAATCATGGCATCTAGTAGAGGAGCTGTAGCTGGCCGTTTATTGTTGCAGGTATAATGGCTTATTCTTCACTAGTATCTACTGTATGATAAGAACCTATTTAATAGTTTCCTTATCAATATTTACTAGTTTCCTTTATTATATAATCTTAGTCAAACTATTTAATAGTTTCCTTTATGATCTTTTCTTAGTCAAGAAGTCTAGGATATCTTTTATTATAAATAGGGCATAAGGATTGTAATTCTTATTATGTTGAATGTGGAATGAATATGAAGTATTGTTTTGTTTATCAATTGGGGGGTCGGTTTATCTCATTAATATAAACCATCGGGGGGTCGTTTTATCCCATTAACATAAACCATCTATCTCGTTTATTTTCTTATCTTTATTCTATTATCGATCCGGTTCGTATCATTTGGTATCAGAGTTGTTTCGATTCTAGGGTATCACAAAAAAAAAAAAAAAAAAAAAAAAAATTGTGATTTAACAAGATAGACAACAGGTAACTGACAGGAGGTGAATCTGGAATCATTTCAGAGTATCCTAGCAGCTAGCAATCAACTCGGAGGCAGCGAAACAACTGCTTTGTTGCAAGAGCTAACGATTGTGAGAAAAACAGGTTGAAGCAGAATCACGAATTCGTCTTAAATCATAGAATGCAAGTCAAATGCCCACCAACCACCCACCACCCTTCCCGAGGATACAACAACAATGATCGATACGGAAAAAAGTGGTCAAGACTGTGGTAATCTTGACGAATTTATGGTTGCGTCAGATGTCGAGGAGGCGGCTATTACAACACCAAACATGCTGTTGGCGGAAGTATGAAGGCAAAAGACTTATATTATGACTTTGGTGAGGTCTGACTTAATCTATTGGAAAAGAGGAAAATCGTTGAAAGGGTGTCCATGTGATGTCCACCAGCGGGAAATAAACTCTGGTTAAAAAGAAAACATAAAAAGTGGAATTACGTGTGAGGAAAATTGTTATCAGCCGTATAGGCGAGTTGTAGAACAAAGCCATAACATGTTCGGATAATGGAGCATGCTATGTAGTGATTGAAGTTGAGGCGGCGTGGGATGTCAAACGCATTGGGCATCCTGAGTACTATCTTTTTGCGGATTCAACAAGGATCTAAACGAAGAGTTTGGGATACTGGAATTACAGGAGGTGACATGTTGAAGCAACACCTTGAGGACAAGGTGTTTTTGGAGGCGGGAGTATTGATAAGAACCTATTTAATAGTTTCCTTATCAATATTTACTAGTTTCCTTTATTATATAATCTTAGTCAAACTATTTAATAGTTTCCTTTATGATCTTTTCTTAGTCAAAAAGTCTAGGATATCTTTTATTATAAATAGGGCATAAGGATTGTAATTCTTATTATGTTGAATGTGGAATGAATATGAAGTATTGTTTTGTTTATTGTTTTGTTTATCAATTGGGGGGTCGGTTTATCTCATTAATATAAACCATCGGGGGGTCGTTTTATCCCATTAACATAAACCATCTATCTCGTTTATTTTCTTATCTTTATTCTATTATCGATCCGGTTCGTATCACTGTATGCCTGTTCCAATACTGTTTTCGCTTATGTTTGTTATTACTTGTCTCAAAACTATGTGAAAAGGAGCCTGGTGAAGAGATTATTGACTGCACTACTTGCGGATCTTCTGGCTACCCTATTTCTGGTGACCTGGACTTGTTAGAAAAACTGATCATGAAGACAGATGCTCGTTATATCTTTGTGATTGAGAAGGTACTATGTTTGTTTAAATATTCCCACTGAAGGCTTTTGAAAATGTAGAAGCATTGATGAATATCTGTTTGTTTAGCATGCAATATTTCAGCGATTGGCTGAGGACCAAGTGTTCAATCAAATTCCATGCATTCTTATCACTGCAAAAGGTTACCCCGATCTTGCTACAAGGTAAGACTTACTTGCAGTAGTTAAACCACTGATATTGTAGTTTATTGTAACTCAAGCTGTAGATTGTTTAAACAGGTTTCTTCTCCACCGTATGAGTCAAGCTTTTCCTGAAATTAAAATTCTAGGGTTGGTTGACTGGTAAGTACACTCGTTTCTGCTTTCCATTTTCTTTAGATCTTTAGATGTTATAATTTTATCAATTATTAGAAGCCACCTGCAATGTTTTAATATTTAGGAACCCGGCTGGATTGGCTATCCTCTGCACCTTTAAGTATGGAAGCATTGGTATGGGTCTAGAAGCATACAGATATGGTAATACATTCTAGTCCTTGCGTTTTGTTGGATATCAAGTCTGTTTCAAATTATGCATCAGAGTATAAATTACTTAGTGTATGCGATAAATGCACCTTAGTCGATTATGGCTTTACCTCAAACCCGTGAAATCTTTATTTAATCAGCTTGCAATGTCAAATGGCTGGGAATAAGGAAAGATGATTTGGATATTATACCAGAAGAATCTTTGCTTCCACTAAAGCCGAAAGATTTGCAAATTGCCAAAAGCTTAACTTCTTCAGAAATATTACAGGTGCGCCTTCTTAAACTTATCATATATTAAGTACTGATATTTTAGGAAAAAGGTAGAGAAAGACTGAGTCTGAGTACAAAATCATTTTGATAGGATAACTATAAAGAAGAGTTGGCAGTAATGGTTCAAAGAGGCCGAAAAGCAGAAATTGAAGCTCTATACTTCCATGGTTATGATTTCTTAGGGAAATATCTAGCAAATAAAGTTGTACAGGTCCATTACATATAGTATAGTTATGAAACATACCATGTATTGAAGTCATATGTCTCGAGCTTGATTGTCAAGCCTGGTTTAGTTTAGGCTCGGTGACTCTTGACAAGTAACTCTTATTGAGGTCAAAGAAGATTTAGTGTGATTGTATGTCCATTTTGATAAGGTGGCGTTAAATGCACCACAAATGACTTTTAATGCCTGGTTAGAGGCGGTTAATTGGTTATCTATATCCAGTACCCAACTATGTACATACTGTTAGGATAGAAGCCTTAAACCCACTATTTTCAACTAGCCAGATCAATGGTTCTGTCATACCATGAGGAGATTTATTATAACTCATAACAAGTAACTGTCATTAAAAAGATGGTCAATCAGAATAAGTATTCAAGTGAAAAAGCTCTCAGATAAACAATGGAAAGAAAACAGCTCTCAGAAATACCATGAAAATGGAAGCCAAATTGCTCTCAGAAGGCTCAGAAACAGACCCTGGGGCTATATTCTTGTTGATACCCTTTAATTGTCAATAAATTGATAGACAAAACACCAGGACTAATATGTCTACATTTATAAGTGAATGGGTGTTTAAATGTTAGATTGTAGTCCAGGATAGATAAGTAGTCCATGGCGTTGCACGGCTGGATTCTGCAGACAGAATTAAGTCGTGTGTTTAAAAGTTAAAACTGGCTCTTAAAAGATATAATTCCAGTCTCGTTTAAGCACTCTTGGATTCTAAACCGGTGAGAACATAGAAATCTTCATTTAGTATCTAGACCAAGGATCTGTAAGATTTATAAAATCGGGTTCATTGAACTTGGGTTAAGTCTGCTTTCCTGATGTTGCATTACATATATTTTTCCACTTGGGCTCTTCTAATAACCAAATAATTATTACTGTTACTTTCTCCCTGTTGAATGAATTCTTTTTTTAAAAATGGTACTAACGTAGCCTAGATATACAACATTAAAAAAATATGTATAAAATCTCCAATTGGTACCAGATACATAACTTACAAAACTTGTTCAAAAATAATATATTAGTAAAAAAAACCCATGAGATGTAAGATTCTGTCATGTTCAATCATAGTTTCAACTACATACTTGGTAACAATACATGTCCACCGAAGCAGACTCTACACTCGAGTTGGAGCAAAAAGATTTTCCTCATTTTGATGAGAGACGGACTTTCTTTCCTTCTACAGTAAATGTTTCACTGCCTTCAAGCTGCAGTAATTAGAAGAAGAATATCAGCATGGAGCTTACACAAACCAAAAAAGTACTACTATTCCTGTGAAGTCCTTATTTAACTTCCAAAAACACTTAAAAATTTTAACGGGCCAATAAATCTACCCATAAGTAACAAGCACAAGCATTACGGAAGTGAAAATTAACAGACTAGCTAATGGAATCAATGACCAGTGAGCGATTGATGGACACAGTCAAGGCTACTTTGCAAAACGACATACCAAATCTTAGAAATGAAGTCATTTACTCATTACCAATCTTTCTTTCCCCGATAAGATATGTATAACTGGAATTGTAAAATAGCTACGTTAATGCATTACCTTCTTTTTCAAGAATGCTAGGGCATCCTTTTTTGAAGAGAAGTCCGAAAAAATAGTAGAATGTTGTTCGTTAACAAGAACTCTTAGTTGTTTAAGTTTCAATGATTTCTCAGGTACCTGCCACAATAAAATGATCATCAGCACGAATAAGAATACTGAACAAACTTCTAAAGTAATAATCTTTATTGAAGTAGCATACTTGAGAAAGAAGCTTTTTGCACAGCTTTTTAAGCTTCGGTTGTGATTCAACTTTCTTTGGTAACTCTGATATGTCATCAAATTTCCGTTTTGCTGATGGATGACAATCTTCAGCCTCAGATTCCTCCCCCTCGTCATCACTGAAAGATGTTCTTTTCCCTTGAAACCGGACACCTGCAACTTTCCTTGGTTGGTCCTTGATCCCGAGCCCCTGTTTCCCAGAAGTTGCCTTATCCTGCACAAAAAAAATACATCAACACAATTTCCTTTCTACCAACCTGCTACTGTTTACTCTGTAAACTAAAGGCGGCAAGATAGACCACATGGGTGGAACAACAGGTTAAGACGGGTCATATTTTAGTAAAAAGTTGAACCCGCTTGGTCTTTGTTTATCAACAAACCTTTTTATAGGCATTCCTTAAATAAATTATACTAAATTAACGATATAATTTACAATAAAACCACACGTCTTCACTAAACACTAAGAATAATAACTTACAGACCGATTCCTTAACACTCTGTTCTCGAGTTCTTTTTAGGAAAGGAAGAAAAGAAACTTAAGTCAGAAAGAGGAAGGGTGGGAATGAAAGGGGGATTATCAATTGTCTCATGTTCTCGAGTATTACCAGAAACAAAAGAAATGGTGTGATTGTTTATGTTCTCAAAAGTGACTACTTTAACATTATGCCCTTTATTCTATCTTTTAAAAATCAGTTTATACAGATCAAAAACTTGGTCAAGACCTACATCCAAACTCCAAAACTAAACAACAAATAATGACAATTTTAAAGATGAGCATTATCACATAAAAATAAACGTAAATCTCAAAATTAAATTAACTCAATAGGGTGGACCATATTTTCTAGAATGATATGTAATCTGAATAAAACAAAGTTGTGATTTCATTAAAAAAGTTATACACATACAATCGGAATAGAACAAAAGAGGGGCTTCGATGTTAAATTCTAACATGATCTTGAAAAGAGAAAAAAATATTGGATACTGAAAAACACAAAACATAATTACAGTAAATTATGATTATCAAGAACACCGTAATTTGTGTCGGTTGTTTGTTTCAAACCTGGGAAAAAGCAAAATTGATTTGCTCAGTGCTGCTCACTGGATATGGTATACAAAGGCATGAATTTGTTTATATAATTAGGACAAAAGAAAGGATATTATTGACATTGCAAAGAATAAAAGTATCTTTCCTTACCTTTCTTCCCATATTTTGGCGGTAGAATTTGGGTCCAAAAAACTCAAATTTCCCCCTCATTTTACTTACCGTCCTTTCACTTTCCTTTTTGTAAAATTCTTAAGAACACAAACATTTTGTGGTTTATCTTCTTACCTTTCACTTTCTTTCCTAACATCAACTAGAAAACAGAGTAAATATATAGAATTTTAGTTACTAATTATTAGAATATTAATGATACTTGTCCCTCAATCTATAAGATAATATGCATGGGTCTAACACAGAAAACAAAAAAATAACTAGCATGGGACTGAAAAGAACAAAAGTATTTAACAAGTTACATACTTGTACAAGATTGTAAAGATTCTCTTGATCGTCTTCGTGAAATGCAGTCCTCTTAGTATAATCTTTAACATCTTCAGTTGTGCTAGACTTCCTTTTCCTGGATTGAGCACCAAGAAAGCCTCCAGATATAAATCCAAATTTATTACCCCACCAATCTGGGGAAATACCTTGTCCATCTTTAGCTGTTAGACAATGTTATAGGGATAGCTTTAGTTCCGCAAAGATATGCTAAAACGACAAGTCTAACTACAGCTAACTAAAGGCCATAGCAAGAAACTCATCATGGTACATCAAGGTAGTAATGTCTTGAATATTTTGGAGTAATAATAAATAGGATGGTCTCTTAGATTGTTTGTACCAAGATGCATGCAACCAGTTCCATTTTGTGATGTTTGAACTAACGAGACACTTTCTTTCTTGGAATCTTATTCTTCCAAAAATATCTCTGAACCATAAGTAATAGTCAGAAGATACTAATAGTACTATTTTTAGCCCAAAAAATTCATCCATGCTGAGGTATTTTGTATATTTGGCTACTAACCAAGCACTATCACTAAAAAAACTTGTCCAATAAAATGTTGCATTTGTTTTGGAAAGTGATACTATCCGATATAAAGATAACGAGAAGTACTAAACACCAAGTCAACTTAGATAGACTGTTATGTGTACAATCCTAGTAGCAAATGGCTAATTGGCCTACTGACACGATTCAACTCTAACAATTATTAGTAGTGGTTAAGACCGTTAACAAATATTGGAACCTATAGGATGGTAGCAAACAGTTGATGGGTTTTAAGCTTAAAGCAGTTGATTGTTACTGAACTTTTAGCCGATTAAGATGGTTTTAGAATTAGTGTCCAGAATTCCATTAAATCAAGATGGAATTTTCCCAAGGTGTTCAAGCTCAAAATTACCATGCCCATCCTTTATAATTTACCTTTTTCATATGCTTCTATCAACTCAAAATCTTCATTCTGATAACAGAAAGGCTCGGGCTCAGGTTCAGGAGTATCCTCAACCTTTTTGACCTGCATAATACGGGAGTTCGTGACCCAATATCAAGCCAAATAAAATGTGAACTAATGCAAATCAACTATAAGAATATTACTATTTACTACCAAATCGAAAATATATAAGTACAATATAAACATGCCCACTTCCAAATAAAGATACGTATAATAAAGACTAAAAAAGCATAATATAAAACATACAAGTATTCCTTCAAGATCCTTAGCAGAGTAACCACGAACATGTTTCCCTTTCTCTCTTCTCTGGTATCTAGTGGCACATGAATACAAATTCCGATTTAGACAATAACTTATATGTTATGATATCAAAATTATATGTAGCTTATATAATTATACAGACCTTCCTTGTGGTCGTGTAGCCTTGACAGTTTCTTTCTTCTCTTCTATCGGTGAGTCCGTCTCTGACTCGTCATCATCTGAGTCAGCATCCTTCTCCACGACTGGCGCTTGCTGTTAGATATTAATTATTAAACTTAGTTAATATCCATGAGAGAAGGAATGCATTCATGAGAAATAAGCATTATGTGAATGGCTTACCACTTTCAGTTTTTTAAGAATACTATCAAACTGGGTTGTATCAAACGCCCACGCATTCGGTTTGTCCAAGCCGATGCCTGCATTTAAGTTACAGCAAGAAAAAGGTACTTAAAATATACTTGGCATTCCTAAGGTTATGCACGTATACTGTTGAGCTAATAATCAGTGTCACCTCAGTTTATTATAAAAGATGAATATGTAAAGATACTGGAAACCAGAGAACATGAGTTACATCCCTGATGTTTTCACGACTTGTTGAGTGGGTTACCAAGAGTTTCACAAGGGTGCAGTTATTGGTACTCAAAAAAGTGAACCACTTTTATGACGCTAATAACTGGCTTTGTTTGCTAATTTGACTACTTTTTTTTTGTAAGAGTAGCCTGCTTCAGGCAGAAAATGTCAACATGAAGGTTCCCGGCTTCTCATTGCATATAAATTTTTATAAGTTATCCAAATTGTCCATTCTTGTATACTACAAAATGTTAAATTTTTATAAGTTATACAAATTGTCCATTCTTGTATACTACAAACTGTTCTTTTCAGCCAATAGTTAGTTTGCAATAGATTTCCTTCTAACATCGTCCAAAACTTCAATCTATTGCAAACTTTTTATCAAATAAATACTTAAAATATTACATCATTTTCATCCAATTGAGGTAGATTTCACAAAAAATGTTCAATACATGATGAAGTTAACACCTTCTGGCATTTGAGACTGCCCGTTTTGTAAATGATCACTAGAATAGTGCATCAGAGTTGTAGATAACCAATATTTAATATTTGCATATAGTCAAACGGATTGATCATCGAGGGGGAGTCAGATCATCTTTTTATAAGTAGGTTCAACAGAACTAATTTTACGCTGACTCGATTATATGATAAGCATGTCCAAACACTATATGCTGATCATTTGATTCTGATAATTCCATATCACATAATCACTTACAAAACACATTGGCAAACATCCCTTATTAACAAACAATAACTTCCTTTCAGCAATTCAACTAATTAGGGGGTAATTGTCTAAGCTTATTTAATGGGCTTATGAGATTACTGAACAGTGAGGAGTTTGAATTGTTCGAAAATAATTCGTTGGATTTTGTGAAGTTAGTTGAAGCTGCTTGTGATGACAAGTTGGATAAAGTAATTGTTGGGGGTTATGGTACTCATCTAGGAGCTATTGGAGGCGTGGAAGAGTTTATAAAGAATAGTGTAAAGAAGAATGGAAGTGAGGTTCTGGAAATGGAGTGTAGTGTTGTTGATGAAAGTGAAGTAAAGAATAGTGTAAAGAATGGAAAAGAGGTTCTGGAAATGGAGTGTAGTGTTGTTGATGTAAAGAAGGAAGAAGGATTTGAGGAAGTTAGAAAGGACAAATGGGCAGATTGGAAGGAGTTAGTTTTTAAGGGAAGTGGGAATGGCTATGGAACATATAGCTATAAATCTGCAGCTCCACTTGTAGTTGGAAAAAGAAGAGAAGGTGTACGGTTGGATATATGCAAATGGCCAAAAAGGAAAAAGGCATGTGGGATATATTGCCAAGTTAAGAACAGTGAATGGAAGTTTGATATTTGGAGGTGGCCAAAAAGGAAAAAGAAATATGTGTTGAATGACATATGGGGAGTATGGAAATATGTTGCGCGGTATTCCCTGGAATGGCTGAGAGAATAAGCATTGCACGAGTTAGTTCTAAATTAGCTCGAGTAAGTGTTTGGAAGCTGGTTTATTTGGTGTTGTGGGTCGTTTCATGGGACCCAATACTCTTCAAACTTATAGGAAAAAGGAAGTTATAAGTTTTTGGAGTAAGAATGAGTTTTTGAGAGGTGTTGGTTATGATTAAGAAATATAGTAGTAGCCTACCATATGAAAGAAACATTGACAAAGTGTTGTTTGGATGCTCATCAACTGGTCACACTTAAAGTAGGCAATTCCTTTCAGTAAGTTCCAAAGAAACATTGACAAAGGTTAGTTGTTGGCTGCTGATATGCAAGATGGAATTGAATTCCAGCGTATACATGTCGTCCAGAAGCTGAAGTTTACGTCGTCCAGAAGCTGAAGTTCATTCTGAGTGAGTAGTTCAGCAGCCCATTAAGGTGCTTGGAGTTGCTGATACCTGACCTGAGTTTTGTGGAGTTGCTGTATACATGGATGCTGAAGAAAACAAGCTCATTATGTGAGTTGCTGATTAATGGTGTTAGGAGCAGATGGTTCTTGATAAATGTCGTTTATAATGGTTGCTGAACAAATGACGTTGATACGAGTTGCTGATAGGAGTGTTACATAAGCTGGAGTATTCAAATCTAAGATGATTCTTGAGGGCAAGAATCTTTCTAAGGGGAATGGATTGTAACGAGACAAACGAAGAAGAGCTGAGTTTTAATATCTCCAAAGTCGAAGGACCAAAAGTGCCAATAATCGAATATCAGTTGGTTTGGGCGCCAAATTCTGTTACCGCTTCATCTCAGCCTATAAAAGGCCTTTCTATCTCATTTGTTCATTAGCTATTGATTTGTAAAAGTTTCCTCTCTCAAATTCTCTCCTAATTGTAATGGTTCTTATCATTCAATTCTATCAATAACAATTCAGTTTCGATTCTTGTTCTAAACCCATAGAATCCTAACCGTTTTGTTGCCATTGAAGCTGTAATCTACCATTTCTTAAGTGAAGTCTAGTTTGCATCGTTTCAGTAACCATGGTTTCCGACCTTTTGCCCGACTAATCCACGGGGTTTGAACAAGCTTAATCCAGGACCATGACTTAACGGGAAAGGTCACAAGGATGTAGCTTTTTCAATTAAGCCACTAACATTTTCCTAATTATTATGATTCGGGCACTTATTCAGCATACAAAACAAACAACAATCGTTATAACTACAAACAAACAGACATTATATATCTACACAGACATAATAGCTAGACAAAACTTAAGAAAAAATCCAAACAAAAACACCCTTAGTCTCCTTTAATCTTAGGATTCAATTCTTAACTAGGATACCAAAAACATACCAACAGTATCTTGTTTATTCTGAACCCTAACATGACCTTTAATCCCTTGTTTCTCTTTCCCAAGCCCTTCACCTTCTTCCCATCCCTAAACAAAATCAATCAATAAACCCAAAATCTGTATACAAACAAAAGATATATTAAAAAAATAGATCAAATGAATATAAAAACAAACCATTTGTTTCATGAGACGAAAGGCGGCGGATTTCTTGGCCACACCAACGTAACATAATGGTGCTTCTGGAGCTGCCATCGTTGCTCCGCCGTTAAAGAGATGGTTAAATGAGGTGTGACGGCGAGCAGAGAAGGGTTTTGGAGGTGGGTTTTTTTCTTTGTTTAAAGGGGGTGAGAAATGTGGAATGTGGGTTGATACGACGTCGTTCGACAATATAAACTTTTAAAGTTTTAATAATGCAACATAGGTTTTAGAGGGTGTTTATTAAATTAATTAGTTTTATTTCAAGGTCAATTAGCCTCTTATCGAGGGAGTTATAATGACTCTCTTAATTAAGTGGGACGAGCAACAAGTTGCCTAGCGGTGAAAATGAGCTGAACTGTTTGTGAAGAACTCGAGATCTAATCGGTAAAAATCTTGAACGAGTGGAGCCAAAACGAGCTCGAGCCCGAGCCTAAGTTACAGCTCGCTCGAGCCCAAGCTTTACATACAAAGCTCGATTAGGCTCGCGAGCCTAAACGAGACTAGGATATTCTAAGTGTTAAACATATATAAAACGTTATGTGTTTGTATTATAGACGAGCTAATTAACGAGCTCAATAACAAGATTTTAACGAGCTCAGAATAGATATAAACAAGCCGAGCTTGGGCCTGTATAACATTCCACGAGCCAAGCTCGAGCTTAGTAAATAAGGCGCGAAACGAGCCGATGTCGAGCTTTATAAAACCTAAACGAGCCGAGCTTGAGCTTTGACAGGCTCAGGCTCGGCTCGGCTCCACCCATAGTTGCGCCACTAGCTTAATTGCAAAACTAACTCTTTTGAAATCTGTGAATTAGCAAAAAATCCAAAAGTGTCAAAATATTAATTTGATTCAGCTAAATTGTATCAACAGAAAAGCTAATTGATTTTAAAATATGTCATTTTTATCAGCTAAAAACAATTAACTTGTTGAAAAATGCGACCTAGATTGCGAAAAAATAAACTTATGAGCAAAAAGATATAGATTTCAGAATTTAAATTTAAGATTACTTTATATCTTGATTCAATAGAGTTTACATTTAAAATTTAAATCAAAAATAAATAAAATAATGTAATTTTAAATAGTTATGGAATTAAATGAAAATTTCTCGGATTTCAATAATTTTTAATAATCTCGTAAATTTAGCAAATACGCTTTAGACTTTGCATTTAATTTTAAAAGAAAATAACATATTGTTGTTATTTATATATTGTAATTCATTACTAAATTGAATTCATATATATGCACGTGGTTATAATTATCAAAGTAAAAACACTAGTTACTTTGAAATGCAAATGAATAGATCAAATTGTACATACCTAATCCTTCTAAAAACTTAGGATATTCAAAAATGTGTTTTACAGCTAAAAAATAATTATTATTTGTACTCGGAGCTAAATTTCGTACGTACACGAGCTTAAAAACCAATCAGGACTAATAGTGAATTCTATTTTAGGGTTAAAGCTATAATACAAATAAACAATTAAAACTAGTCATAACTAGTAATAAATTATATTAAAACTAGTCAGAAGTAATATTGAATTATATGATACAACTAAATTATTGAATTTTACCAGTTTAGTAAATATATTCTTTTATCACAATTATCATCATTCAAACCTTTAAATTCATCATATTACAGTAAAATTGGTTATTTGCTACCATTTGGGCCGGTAATAATGTAAGTATTACTTTTTTATTTCAGTATTACGTGGCATATTAACTGATGGTGTACTCCATCTCTCGGCCGGTGCCTAGCCTCCGGTGCTGTACACATAACACTTCGGAGTGTTCATTGGCGTAAAGTCCTAGGGCTACCGTAAGAGAATCCGTTAATACACAACGAAGCCTATACACAACGAAGCCTATCCAAAACGGAGCCTCAAACTTCCAAGGAACTTAAGCTTCCGAACAGTCGAACAAGGCTCTGAGCTACAAGACAAAACATAATATCTTGTGGACCCAGCAAGGACAAACGGTTGTCTTTTATTCTCGCTCGTGCATAACCGACGCACATGGGCACGATCTCGGAGCCTCGGTAGACGCCTTCCTATTGGTTGACGAGATCATGATCCGCTCCATCCAATCAGAATCAGATACGTATCAAAGTCAAAGACATTCCTAGGGTTTGCCTATAAATAGCCGCCTCATTTGCACAATTAAGGTATGTTCTTACACACTTATTACTTTCTCTCTCAAAAACACATACAATAACCATGATATCTGATTCTTACGCCGGAGCCGGTTCGTGGGGTGTACCCCTATGCTCCGTGCTAACCCAAGTGATTATTTTCTGTCTTATTTCAGATCTACTCCCCACACTTTGAAGTATCCAAGTCTGTTTACCAACAACAGACTATGATCAAAAAGGTGCAAATCATTGTACGATCAGTGGCACACCCATTGGGACCCGCGAAATACTGATTCGTAGGGTCACGGTCATGCTCTACTTTTTTGATATTTCTACCCTCATAACACATGGTAATGGAAATCGACACAACACCCCCATCACCAATACGCATGACGTTAGCAGCAGTGCTTCTTGATGGAGAAGAGAGAGAGGTCGCACGAGGACCACAACTCACCACACCTTTGAATCCTACCTCAAACATCACCTCAAGCAGTCAAACACACTTCATAACCCTAGTGTACCCTGACGCGCAAGCAGTTGACGAAGCTTTCGTCATGGCAAACTACTCACAACTTGAACCCCTCATGTGAAGATGAATGAAAAAGTTAAGGCTGCAAGGTATGGCAACTCATTTGAATTATTCAAGTGAAGATGTTGATGAAGAGAGGGAAATGAAGGCATCGCATGGATTCCAGCCGCAGCCTCTTAAAGGGACGGAGGGACGGACAATGCAAGGTATCCTCCCGTTGTTAGCCGCTCATCTACGAGAAATAGAGAGGGGGAGGGGGACCCTGTCACCCAGAGAGGCTCTGATCGCTCACGGAAGCCTCACACACGGAGCTCGCCACCCTAATCAACAACTCTACACGATGGGGGGGATGTACCGATGGTCACCAAGGTGGGACAAATCCTACGGCAAACAATGCGTACCCTCCGAACCAGGTTTACCCTCCAAACAACGTTTACCCTCCAAACAACGTTTACCCTCCAATCAACATTTACCTTCCGAGCAACTTATATCCTCTGAACAACGTGTACCCTCCGAACGGTACCTACCCTCCAAATAACATATATCCTCCGAACAATGTGTATCCTCTAAACGGCACCTACCCTCCCTGCAACCTATATCCTCTGAATAACTTTTACCCCCTAAACACGCATACCCTCCGGTAACAACGTATTTAGTAGGGCAAGGCTATGGGCAAAACCCATTATGGCTAGATCATTTGAGAGGAGGATATGAGAACGATGCTGACAGCTTTTCACTACTGACAAGATGGATCGAAGAGTTCCAGTTCCTAGACGGGTTAAAGGTTCCGCCCCATGTAGGATACTACGATTGGAAACAAGACCCAGACAACTTCATACATGTTTTTGAAGGAGCAATGAGAATGGAGAAGTGGGCAATGCCGGTCACATGCTACATGTTCGTTTATATACTAAAGGACGTCGCAAGAGTTTGGTGGAATAGCCTCCCAAAAAGGGTGGTAACCAGTTACGAGGATTTGAATAAGAGGTTTCGGACACACTTCAAACAACAAAAGAAACATACCAAGACTCATCTAGCAATAAACGGTATAAAAAGAAAGGAAGGCGAGAGTGTCAGGGCATTCATCACTCATTACACAGACGAAACAGCCCAGATTACCCGACTCAATGAAGACCAAAGGATAGCCACGGGGTTAAAATAAAATCGTTAGTAAAATTCATATCCACGGAGCTTCTCGAAAGCTACAATGGACTTATGGAAAAAACATACTCTTGGTTGCAAGCGGAAGAACGGCCTCGGAGTGAAAACCAATCACCTTTATGGATAACATTGCGGGAGACAAAACTCAGAAAGGAAGGCCATGAGAAGGCTTCGGAAAAAGAATATAGACAAACGGGACCGGTTCAGTCCTTATAATGAACCTAACCTAGGGATTTTGCAAAGCCTCACAAAGAGCCCCAAGGAAATTCTAATCATCGAAAAGGTTGGAAAAACATTTACGAAGCCTTCCAAAATGGTGTCCAAGACAAGAGATACATCTAAGTACTGCGAGTTCCACAAAGATTACGGTCACAATACCAACGCCTGCAGAGAATTGAAAAACCAAATAGAAGAGGTTGTTAAGTCAGGAAAGTTGGCCCACTTGATAAAAGGAATCAGAAAGGGAAGGGCCAAACAAACTGACACTCAGCTTAGTGATGTGGGTGTTGCGACTCACAAAGATTTTTACAACTCCCTAGGCAGAGTACCTAACCGTTGTAGTGTAGTAAGGCAAGACTCGGGGGTTGTTATCGTTCTTTAGGGGAATAGGTTGAGAAGGCTCGAATAGAATATAACAGAGGTCTAAGGGTTGAGAGAATATTATTTTTGTATTTTTATATTTTATAAAAAGCAGGTACAATTCTAGTTTTGAGAGGTTTGGTTTGATTTTAGCTAGCTAAACTAAATATAAATCTAAACTACTTTGGTGATAACTATATAGTAAACGAACGTACATACTTAATAATGCATTACTTCTTAGTTTGCTTCTCCTAATCCTAACGCTTTGTCACGCTTGTGATGATCTGAGTAAGTATTTCCTTATTCATGAGCGAATTACACGAAAACGTCGTCTACGTAATATTCCGTTAAGGCAACGCACAAGTAAGGTAGTATGAAGACTGTTACAAGGCCCCTAAGAGTACATTACATGCATTAAAACACTTAAGAGGGATCAACCATATTGGGGGTAAGGTAGTATGAAGACTGTTACCGATGGTATCCTTTCTACGCACTCGCGTTTCTCTTAACGTATATGTCAATTTAATATCTTATGGCTAGTTTTCTAATGCCTAATGCGCACATCCATCACAAGAAGAAACATTAAAAGGATCTATAAACTAAGTTTCATGTAATCATAAGTAAATACTAAAAGATCTAGCCTAGCATGTTAAAAGGAAGTGAAGAACAAGAATCAATCACACAACACATAGACATATTGAATGATAAAAGATAAAAGATCTCACTTGATTAAAACATGTAATTAAGGTTGATACAAGAGGGTTTTAACACCCTAAAAACGGCCTAAATAGCAGCTATAATCGTCTTCTAAAAGTAGGGTCCGGTTCCCAAAAGTTACACACTTAAAACCCTAAAAACGAGTTTGTATATATAGGAAATAGGCCGTGACGGCGTCGTAGGTTTTCTGACGCCGTCGCTTCACCGAATATTCCAGGGTTTCTTTTGAGGTGGTTACGTTCTGACGCCGTCATAAGTTTTCTGACGCCGTCTCTTGTATGATCTGACGGCGTCGCTAGGAAATTGCGACGCCGTCTCCATGCTCTATGAGTAATTCTTGAAACCACTTCGGTGTAGAGTTGTAATCTTGTCCGTTTATTCTCTAAATGAGCCCAAGTCATGTGTATATCCTCCAAAAGCCTTCCAAGTACTGAAAACACAAAAAGGAATGATTAAGTACATAATTTGGGCATATTTGCACGATTCAGGGAGTTAAATGACCCCGAAAAAGTGTATAAAATAACACCTCATCACTCGGAGAATGGACAGCTTCAACCGTAAAAGCGGAGCCGGTCGTGGATGGAAAAGAAAAGCCAATCCTCATGACCGGAGTGATAACTAATCCCCTTAAAAGGAAGGAACCTCCAAGAATCATGAGTGTAGAAGAAATGATATTCCTCCTGATCAAAAACAGGGCTCCGTCCGTAGACCCTATCCTCATAAGTGTACTAGTCTACAGAAGGCACATAGGAATGGTCTTACTAGATGGAGGAGTTGCTTGCGATATCATATACGAGCACTATTTCCTAAAACTTAGAAGGGAAGTCAAAGAAAGGAGGAAAGATGAGTACACCAAACTGTCAGGATTCTCCGATGAGCAAGTAAGTCCCTTGGGATAAATCAGTCTTCGGATAATCGTAGGGGAAGCCCCGCATCATAGAAGCGAGCAAATCACTATCCTAATAGTACGGTCTGACTCCTCACAGAATATGCTCTTCAAAAGAACCGATATTGCATAATTGGGAATGATACCTTCCACGATGCACTCGGCAGTCTTATATCAATCAAACATACGATCTAGGGTTATTATGTCAGAGTACCAAGACATAAAAAGGTGTGAACGAGTAAAAAGGCTCAAAGAATCCCTTTTTGAAACCCCGCACATAGTTTTTGAATGTGTGAACCCAAAGGAAAATGTGGTAGTTAACCCGGAATACCCCGAACAAACTATGACAATCGAAAGACAGCTCCCAACAAAATTTAAGCAGAAGTTAATAAAGCTAGTCAAAGATAATGCGGATGTATTTGCGTGGAAGTACTCTGATATGACGGGAATCCCTAGGACACTCAAAATAGGTGATGAAATCTTCGTCACGGAATGCAAACTAAATGAGGACAAGAAGATCACACCCGTACAACAAAAGAAGAGAGGGATGACACCCGAGCGAAGCGTCGTAGCCTCAAAAGAAGTAGAAGAGCTAAGGAAGTCCGGAATCCTTCGAGAAACAAGATACCATACGTGGGTAGCAAACACACTTATAGTTAAAAAGACAGACGGAGTCTCGAGAATGTGCGTAGACTTCACTAACATTAATTAAGCGTGCCTGAAGGATTGCTACTCACTACCAGAGATAGATTAGAAAGTAGATACCCTCTCCGACTTTAAGATAAAATGTTTTCTAGATGCATACAAGGGATACCACCAGATACAAATGGCAAAGGAAGACGAGCACAAAACAGCCTTCCATGCTCCAAAAGGGGTATAGTGTTATAAGAAGATGCCTTTCGGACTAAAAAATGCAAAGGCGACCTATCAAAGGCTAGTGGATAAAGTTTTCGAAAGCCAGATTGGAAGAAAAATAGACGCCTATGTGGAATACATGGTAATAAAAAGCACGGACGAGGAAAATATGCTAGCAGACATCCAAAAGACCTTCAAGAGGTTACGAAGGATAAACATAAAGCTGAATCTTAAGAAGTGCTATTTCGGAATGGAGGAGGGACAATTCCTAGGACACATAGTATCAAAGCAAGGCATCAAGACCAACCCAGCAAAGGTTTAACCATTAACAAGCCTCAAACGCCCTAAAACCATTAAGGAAGTGCAAAGCCTAAATGGCAAGCTCGCAGCCCTCAACAAGTTCCTATCAAAAAGCTCGGAAAAATCCCTACCATTCTTCAAAACACTAAAAGGGTGCCTCGAAAAGAAAGATTTCATGTGGACAAGAGAAGCAGACAAAGCCTTCGAAGATATGAAGAGGTACATAGAAAAACTCCCCACTCACGTGGCACCAAAAGCTGGAGAAAGCATGATCGTATACTTAGCAACCTCAAGGGAGTGCGTAACTGCAGTCCTAATGGCAGAAAGAGGGAAAGACCAAAGGCCTATATACTTTGTAAGTAGAGTGTTATAGGGAGCCCAACTAAATTACTCAATCATGAAAAAACTGGTACTTGCCCTAATCCATGTAGCAAGGAGACTCAAGAGATACTTTCAAGCACATAAAATAATAGTCTTGACAAACAAGCCTATAAGGCTTTTGTTATTGAAGCCTGAAAAATTGGGGAGGATGTCCAAATGGGCCATAGAACTCGAAGAATACGAAATTGAATACAAGCCAACGAATGCGATCAAAGCACAAGTCCTCGCAAATTTCCTAGCAAAAACTTGATAACGTCAAATAACGTCTATTTTATAGCATCATTTATCCCAGCTAAATTGTTCGTTCTATATTATTTTATGCATGAATTGGTACTTAATTGTTTATATTTTTTATTTGCAGTAAATATGGAGCAATTGATAAAGTTTAACTAAAAGGCGCGCATTTTGGAGCTTAAACGAAGAAATCAAGAATCTGCTGTTCTGACGCCGTATCCATCAAGGAAGATACGGCGTATATGCGCCTGAACTTCACAAGAAACCACGAAGATTTAAAGACCAATACGCCGTATCTATGAAGACTCATACGTCGTATTCACAAGAAGTTCATGAAAGATTCTGGAAGATATTTATCGTGGTCCCCACTCCAAGAAACTCCAATACGCCATGTTGAACTTGTTTAATACGGCGTATCGACCAAATTCCAGAGACTATAAATACTGAACCCTAAATACGAATTTATTGTGAAATTTTTATACCGAAGACTGAGAGAAAGGCAATAACTACCAGATTCGATTTTTAGAAGAAGAGATGAGCAACAAAGGTCTTGCAATGCCCTTCAATCCATAGGAAAGCCTTGTAAATTCTTATACTCTCAATATACGTTCGATTGTTGGTATCATTCATTAACTTGGTTAGGTTACCTTAATCGTTCATCTATCAAATTTGTATTCTTTACAATGGCTATTGGCTAATACCTTTAGGTATTATCCATGTCTATGATAATCTAATGTTTGGTTTATGTTTATTCTGATTGCTTCTTGTAAATTGTGTGATGTCTTATGTTTATCAATTTATACTCGTTTATGTGCTTAAGTATGCGACCTATCATTCAACTGGTTCTAGAAAGCGGACCAAGTGGACTAGATACCGGGATAGCTCTCCATATTATGATTTATATATCTAGAGCAATAGGATCACAAGTAATGTGTTGTCTTTATTCATGGTTTATTGAACAAGTTGGACTAGCAGGAGACCTAGGATCAACAAGTGACGTTCTGATTCCTTGGGTAAAGATTTGGACAAGTGGACTACTAGTATATAAAAAGTCGTTAAGCAGTAAGTTAGTAAAGTCTCGTTGAGCTAGGATTCGATAAGATCGCCATTATTGTCTCCTAAGATAGATTATAAGCAACCACGAAGAGGTTTATGCGGATTTGGTTAATTGTGACAGAATTGCCAAGTCTAGGTCTTAGGAAGAAGTATCGCCTAAGTCTAGGAATGATATATCAACAATGAGACAGGACAATCATTACACTTATAAACTAAAACCAACATTATTTTAGATTAAACATGGTTAATACATTTTCCTTACATAAGGCTTAACCGCTTCTCTATCTTCTAATTATCAATTTATATGTTATTCGCCCTATCTCAATCTAGGTAAACCCAAACTCGTACCAGTCTCTCAGGCTGAAAACCTCCTTTTACCATTAGTTTAGGTTTAACTTAGGTATAACTTAGAATAACTTAGGACTAACTTAGACAACTAAAATACTTATAATTAAGTTTTAACGTTCTCGCTCTTAGTAATCGACACCCTACTTACTAACGAATCTACATCTGATCGGGTACACTGCCCATTAGTGTTGTTCTTAGGTTTAGTCGGCAAAATATAAATAGTAAAATTTGATAACAAATAATACCTACGCACAACGACACATCAAGTTTTTTACGCCGCTGCCGGGGAGTGAAATTATTTAATTCTTATTTTTATTAGCATTTTTAGTTTAGATTTAGCATATATTAGATTAGTTAAAATTTGGTGTTTTTAGATTAATTAGCTTTTGTGTGTTTCTCTGTTTTTCCTTTGTTTTTCTGCATTTGTGTTTGTTTTTATCTAGTGATGGATGATCCTAATATCACCATGGAAGAGTATATTCAGCTTGAAGCCGAAAAAGCTCATAGACGCGGTCAGACGTTTAACTGGGAAATTGCTACGTACGGTAAGGTCAGGTATTTTAAAGATATTGACTACTTCAAAGATTTTAAAACAGAATTCCCAGCTATCGTCTATAAAGATGCATTGACATCTAAACCTGATGTATCACTTGAACCTACGGTAAGTCCTAATAATGTAAAAGATTTTGATTTTGAAATATCATTTGCCGAATCTGATGATGAAGATTACACTTTTACGTATTACAAAAATTCATTTTCTTATAAATTAATTTCTATCAATAATTTAAAACCGGATTCGGGGGATGGTAATGATAAAATCAATGTCGAATTATCTTCGAAGAATATTCATATCAAACCATTGGATAATGTTATTGATGCTAATATTGATACCCATTCTCATGAGTTTGACGAGAATTTTGAAACGAGCCTACCCAGTAAATCTTTCACTATTAAAGATTTTATTATAACGATTAAAGTTATAATTCGAAAGCGTTATTAATTTTTATAATTAAAAATTTATATGTGCCATTTGGTATTCCCTTCGACCCTAAGCGGTTTTATAAGGATGGTGCTTACATAAAAAATTACGGAGGCCAAGGTACATTTACTTTCTTTTATTTATTAAGAATAAAAGGTCTCTTAAGCTGGATGCGGCGTATCGACTCAAAGCCAATACGCCGTATTAAAGATTTTTAACCAGAGTTGACTAGTCAACGTCTCCATCCAATACGACGTATTAGATAAACACCTATACGACGTATCCAGCTGGGGGTATAAAAGCCTCAACTGATACACTGGATCAGTTTTCACACACTCATTTTACCAATTTCAAATCCTTTTTACTCGCGGTAAAATATTCTTGGGAGATCGTATTGCAAGATTTTAATTGTTGTTTGCTCATTTCCGCATCTCTCGACTAAGGTAATTCATCCCCTTCATCTATTTTAATTTATTTTGCGATTAGGGTTAGGGTTTCCTTGTGACATTAGAGTTTTCATTATAAGGCATTGTTTATGCCACTTTAGGATGCCGTAGTTCCCCTAGACAGTACTTATTTGACTTTAATTATTGGTTAAACCTCTGGGTCAAACAGGTAAGAATGGGGAAACCCATTTCATTTTTAACTATTGAACCAATACGGCGTATCCAACTAATGGATACGGGGTATTGGACATCTTTTTACCCCAGATAAGTGAAAATCCTATACGGCGTATTCATTTCCAAATACGACATATAGAACCCTTTGGCTTAACCGTATCATTTCAATACTGCGTATCTGTTATACGCCGTATTGGTATTTACCTATACGGCGTATTCATTTCTAAATACGACGTATAGAACCCTTTGGCTTAACCGTATCATTTCAATACTGCGTATCTGTTATACGCCGTATTGGTATTTACCTATACGGCGTATTTGCCTTGAACCCTCAATACTCTGTATTGAGTATCCTTTGGATACGAGGTATTCAAAAACATCTATACGGCGTATTGATATTTCCTATACGTCGTATTAGTCCCTAAGTCAATAAGTTTAAATTTTCATAACTCGTGTATTAATAGCGTTTAAGTTTTGCAGATATGACACAACTACCTCCTAGAGATCAAAGACACCAGTGGCTCCGATACGAGGGACAGGAGTACACTGATGATATCATTCAGGATTTTAAGGAGAGATTGGGTAGGATATTCATTAGGCAGGTGCACAGGTTGTAGGTTTTGGATCTTGAGGCCTCGACTGAGGAGATGGATCAGGCTATTACCGATAGACTTAGGATGGATCACACAAGGGCTGATGGTCAGGTGGTGTTTGCTAGCCGTGCTTGGAGGAAGTTGTTTGAGATCCGTGGACCATTGGTTAGGAAGTTGATTTTGGAGTTCTTTAGTACATGTAGGATTGCTCAGGGTGTGCTTGATTTAGATACCCTGTATATATTACAGTTCCAGCTAGGTGGGCTTAGACGCCAGATGAGTTAAAGGCAATTCATTTTGGCCTTGGGTTTACATACGGCTGAGGAGATGGCCACGGATGGTTTTGGAGCCTACTAGGCTGAGAGTTCGAGAGTGATAGCCTCTAAGGCTGATTTGAGTGATTACTAGATTGGGATCTATTCTGCTGGTGATTTTCTGACCACGGTCCCCTCTTACATTGCCATCAAGGAGCCGTTGAGGAGGCTTTGTCACTGTTTGATTGTGTTCACTATTACTGGGAGAGGTTAGGCACCTGAGAAGGTGACCACTATCGACCTTTACAATTTGAGAAGCATGGATGAGGGGACAGTGAACGTCCCCTACCTGTTAGCCCAGTATTTATGTAGGCACGTAGAGGGGAGGAAGCAGAGAGCTAAGATGTCTGGAGGACATTTTATTGCGTGTCTTGCTAAGCATTTTGGGTTGCTTATTGAGGAGATACTTCAAGGTTTGACTGTGGTGGTCCGAGACCTGACCAAGATTGATATGGATGAGCTAGTTAGACTACGAATCTGTGAGAGGTTGTCGGAGATTCCGACTTGGGTGGCACCTGGACCTAGGGCTGAGCCAACCAACCCGAAAACCGACCTGAACCGACCAAAACCAGGCCGAACCAAACCGAACCGACCTTCGGTTTTGTATATTCATGTCCGTTTACTAGGTTTAGTTCGGTTTCGATTCGGTTCGGTTTGAACCGACGCTACTCGGGTTTGAACTAACTAAACCGAACCGAACCGACCTTATTCGATTTGGTTTCGGTTTGTATAGGGTTTACTCAGTTTGGTTCTCGGTTTGTATATTTCTCATATTCGGTTTTGGTTTTTGTCGGTTCGGGTCGGTTCTGAACCGATGCTCACCTCTACCTGGACCAGAGAGGCAGCAGGTTGTTGCGGCTGGAGCTGCTCATGCTGACCAGGAGATTCCTGAGGAGGGGGTTCAGGTTGATCCAACACCGTATAAGCACCTCTAGCTGCTCCCACTTCTAGGACCGTCCCACAAAGGTTGCTGAGATTAGAGGAGGAGGTTCATAGTTTGCGTGATAACATAGGGGAGCAGCGGGTTCTGTTAGAGAGGATGAGCAGCGAGCAGGAGAGACTTTCCACCTGGGTAGTTGATCGTATCACTCAGCTCATACATCAGAGTAGTTTGGCATTCTTGAGGTTCGACGGGTGATTAGTTGGCAACTCTCCTTTATCATACGAGAGGCGGAGAGTTCGACAAAGGACATATGGTGATGCCATTACTTTAGCAGGTCCACACGCCCAAGACCAGCACGATCCTTGATTCTCCTATCCTTGATCTTTTGGTTTCATCTTGATAAAGACATGTTCTACCTTTATATTGTTTATGTTATGATGTACTATGATATGATACTGATTATTCTTTTGATGTATATTATGATGTGACTGTTTGGCTCATTCATGAAAGGTAGATTAATGAAAGTTTGGCAGTAATTTCAGCAAACGTTTATTGAGATTGATGTGACTTG